>APFE030890201.1:68423-78480 GCA_000404065.3 Pinus taeda | reverse complement strand
CACTCTTCCTATATGATAAATGAAAAAATCCTCATATACTACAGACTTCGCACTTTAGGGGGAAATCTGTTACACAAAAATATCGTCACCTTGATTATTTTCAGTCGGTGTAGGTCTATCACCACCTATACCAGCTTCCGATACAAGTCTCAAACCTCATCTCTTCAGAACAAGCTTTAGAAATGAGAGAAAGACATCAAAAAAGCAATGTAACTCTGGTTCCGTACTTTCTCTCACTTTTGCCTGCGGGCCCGCACCTTTTGTTCAGGATATCTGCGTACTTATACGCTCTATATGTAAAGGGGAGGGTGCGTACCCCTGTGAAAGTCAAAAGGTGCAATTTTTATCTTAAAAAACTCACTTTAGGTTAATTCTAGAGTTTTCTAGAAGGAATTTTGACGTGGATTGTTCGCTCCAAAGTGGTTCATGCATTCCATAAAAGAAGGAGCTAATCCCTTGTTAGGAGGAGGTATCCCTTTGAAGGAGGATTCTATCCATTTGAAGGAGGACCTTGTAACTGATCTCCATTGCACTATAAATTGAGGCATTGGGTTAGTGGCTGGGGAGGTTAGAAGCTGAACTTTTGAGGGTAAATGCTAGTGAAATCAAGACTTCCTATTTGAGCTTAAGAGGAGAGATCACATACCTTTTTGGCTTCATTGGGGAGTGAGTGAAGCTTCTCAAAGTAGAGGAGACTTCTTGTTGGACCCTGGGAGGAGCTTGTACAGTGTCAAGGAAAAGGTTGTAAAGTTCTCCTTTTGAATTAATACAATCAAGCTCATTTTTCTCAACAAGTATCTCATGTTATTTGTTTCATGGACTCCTTGACTTTCATGTTAAATATGTTTTATAATACTGGTTATTTAGGTGCTATTTAATCATTTGCCTTGTTTTTGTTTGTAGGTTTGTGACAAAGGAACTTACTTGGATTGAAGGAGCAAATGCATCCCCTAACTTGCGTTGGACATGAGGTAGGCCTTAGACACATTTGTTTGCCATTATTTATAAAGCGCATTTAGAGAAAGATAGTGTCTAGTTGGTTTGTTTGTCATTAGGTCTTCAATAGATTCTAGGAAGGTATATCTTGTCCGCAAGATCGACTCATTCCGCGTGACAGGTCCACTTATAGCTCTTTTCTGACAGTATAAACATGAAAAGATTGCCAGATTTTTGTCGTTTCAAGTTCGATATTGGTAATAAAACAATGTGTTTTTGATAACTTTTTTACTTTTTCAGATTGAAGGCACTAATTATGAAAAATACTCCTTGATCGTAATGATCAAGCGGTTATCTCAAGTATTATTTTATACTTTTTCGGGCTTGGGAGACACAAATTTATGAAAAAGTAAAACCATGGAGTTTTCTTAAGTTTTTCTTGTGACTCCCTAAAATTGAAAAACACTGTGTTTCTCCTATATTGGACTCGTTAAAATTTAACAGTAAAGGACCTGTTCAATTTCAAACAGGAACATACCACTCCTTCTTCAGGTTAGAATTTTAAACTAAGTTGGACTCATCCAAAGGATGAACTTATAATCAAGAAAATGTTATCCTCCTCAAGCTTGTCAAAAATAAAGAGGTACTTGCCAGAAATGGTGGGGGAAAAGAGAGAAAAATGAACCTGTTTGTTAGACTTTGTGTTTAGAAAACCAGTTAACCACTCTTAAACATGACACTTTTTGTTCACCTGGGTTGGGAAATCCTTTGTGTAATAGTTAATCAAACCATATTGAAAGTCTTCAGCCGGCTTTTGGGTATTAGCTTTGGGTCGATTGTCACCAAACCATCTGTAGTGTCCTTATGTGTTCAAGAGGTCAGTTCAAATAAACCATTCATTTGCAAAATATCTGTTATTCATCTTGACCATCCCTGAGTTAGTCCTTGTCAAATATATTTCTTCAAAACTTGATCTATGATTTCGTGTTATGGGCTTGCCTACCACGGATCTCTTTCTATCGACCCTAACTCATTAT
This sequence comes from Pinus taeda, assembly GCA_000404065.3. Taxonomy (NCBI): domain Eukaryota; kingdom Viridiplantae; phylum Streptophyta; class Pinopsida; order Pinales; family Pinaceae; genus Pinus; species Pinus taeda. Next base: position 76,507 of record APFE030890201.1, on the reverse strand, counting down.
GTAGAAATATGATCTAGAAATCGTCAGTACATTGGAATTTGCATGCCTCAATGGCAGGTTTCTCGCCTTTGATGACAAGTTGCATCATTGACCTTTGATCAAAAGATTCTATTACGTGTTCGACATCGACTCACTTATTCACATTTCATGGATTGTACTGAGTACTTTGACGGCCATTGACATTACTGGTGGTTTCTCTCACACTTGTTAACAATTTACATCATTGACTGGTAATCAAGTTGTTTCTACCATGTTCAACTTCGACACATTCATTCACATGGATAGAATCGTACTAGTTCAGGAAGCAGAAATCAAGACCTTGGATCTGGTTTCCACCATCCAGGTTGCGAGGAATTTTGTTATTCATTATACAGTGGACTATTCATAAACAGATGGTTGTGCCCATCCTGTGTCTACATATGTCTATACTTGTGATGTATTACAAAATCATTCCTGTATCAGAGTAGTTTAGATAGTTTTCTAGTCAGTTTTGATTTGAGTATGGGAATGCCTAGCTCAGTGACGATATGTTCATATATATATATATATAGATTGCATTGAATGTTTTTACAGGTTCTGACCGGGGTGTCCACAGGAAAATCCTTGAAATGATAAAGTATTTAACTCTTCTTAGATGACAAAAACGATCCTCATCTATTATAGACTTCGCACTTTAGGGGGCAATATGTTGCACAAAAATTGTCACCTTGACATTCTGCAATTAATGTGAATCTATCATCACTCATACCTTCCTCCTTTGCAAGTCTTAAACCTTAGTTCTTCATATCAAGCCTTGAAAATAAGAGAAAGATCATAAAAATATCTAAAACTCTGGTTCCGCACTTTCTCTTAGCATTACCTGCGGTCCCGCACCTATTGGTCATGTCCCCTGCATACCTGACCGCTCTATATCTGTGTTATGGGTGTGGATCCCTGTAAAAGTTAAAAAGGCACAAGTACATTCTTAAAAACTCACTTTGAGTCATTTCTGGAAGCTTCTAGAGGGAATCTTGAGGTGGCAAGTTCGCTCCTTGAGGATTCATGCATCCCATACCTTAAGGAGCTAACCCCTTCATGTGAGGAGCTTATCCCTTTGAAGGAGGAATCTATCCCTTCAATGGTGGACTTCTAACATCCTTCCTTTGCACTATAAAATGAAGCATTGGGCTGGTTACTGAGGAGGTCGAAAGCTGAATATTTTTTAGGGTAAATGTCGTTGGAACTTAGTCTTCCTAATTGAGTTTTTGAGAGGAGAGATTACAAACCTTTTGATCTCATTTGGAAGAGAGTGAGGCTTGTCAAAGTAGAGGAGATTCCTATTTGGACCTTGGGAAGAGCTTGTACAACATCAAGGCACCAAAGGTTGTAAAGTTCTTCTATTTCAAACTAATTACAATCAAGTTTATTTTTCTCAATAAGCTGTGTTTTATGGTTTATTTCATGGATTCCTTGATCACCATGATGAACATGATTTATTATATTCGCTATGCAGGTGTTATTTGATGCGTGCTTGTTTGTGATTGCAGTTTATTAAAAGGAAACTCTTTCAGAGCTATTGGAGCATGACTGCTACAAACTAGCGTTGGACTTAAGGTAGGGTCTAAAACACCTCTTTAGTTTTTGTTAATGAATAGCAATGTGTTTAGAGAAAGGTAGATTTTCTTGTCCTGATTGTTGCTAGATATTTGTTGATACTAGGGAGATTGGTCTTGTCCGCAAGAATGATTTATCTAGCCGACAAGATGTTGTATGAAGTTAGTTTGAGGGTGTCAACTTGCTGAGCCCCTTTATTGTTAGGATTTGGATTGGGTTGGATGGGAAGTTGGGGATGAACAAGCTAATTACCAGGAGGCACATTAGAGGGTAACTGAGGTTGCTATTGTGGCATTGACTGGAGAAATTTCCCAAGAGGAGAAGGTCCCTACCAGTTTGGAGCCCACGAGGAACTCGAACTATCTTGAGGAACCCACTATTGCCAAAGTGGAAGCTGGTATTGGGGCCACATGGGAAAATAAGGCATGGACTGGTGACCCATATTAAAATTACTAAAAGATTGAGATGGATCTAGAAACATACCTTGATTTCCCATTGATGGTCGAGGTTGCCATGGATTTTTAGGTCCCATAAAGTACAACTGCTCCATCTCTTCGCCTGTCCCTTGAAAAAATGCTTTAAGTCCTAGCAAGGATGGGAATGAACTTGTTGCATGATTCAACTCATAGATTGGACACTACTATATAGTGTTTAATGGACATTTCCTTGGTGGTTGTTTCTTCCTGCATGTTGGGAAAAATATAGGCATAGTTCTTTCCAATTCTAGTTGCTTTTGTTTTACCTACAGCGTGTCTATTTGTTCAGATAAGGTACTCAGGATATCAATACTCAGGCTCTCCAATAGATTTCCAATTTCTACTTTTGTAACATCTCCACCAGATACGTTTTTTGATTGAATCCCTTGTTCATTCCTTGCGACTCCCCTTGAGCACTGGATGCACAACTTGCAGATGGTCAAAGTTCTCCTTTGATATATCTCTCTTTTCGACTATCTTTAAAAATTCCAAAGAGTCATCTTGGTAGGCCCGGAGAAGGATAATTTTCAAAATGTCATTATCCAGGTCTGTTGGCTTAATGGGGCCTAACCCAGGTTCAGAAGTGATTTACCAAGAAAATCTGGGTACTACTGGCACTTTCAGCGATAGTCCGTGGAGCGCAGATTGAGGTCTCACCTGAAGTAGTATGGGAGCGTGCTGGAACCAGGTTTCCATACATTGGAGATGTCTGATATGTGGTGATTGGTACGCGGTCCGAACTTCACACTTACTGCACTACGTGAACCTGTAGGCACCTCGCACCTTGTGATACTCTCTTCACATAGTTCTAGTTGTAGCGCGACCCATCTTATTTACCCAAGTCTTCCTTAATTAGTCTCTGTTAGCTGATTACTTAGATTAAATTCACATATAAGCAATCATACATGTAATTATCAATTGCACATAGTAAATAATAGAGTAAAGTAATGCATAACATTAACATAAAGATTTAGGAATAGATGCACAGAATAAAATTCTCTTTATTAGCTTTTAAATCCAAGGACAATCCCACTTACAGACCCAAATCCACCTTGTGCATTCAGCTGCAGGGGTCTGCGGACTCTACTAGGCCTCTGCGCACTGAGCTGCAAAGCCTCTTCCTACTACTATGACCCAATACACTTCAAATTTCCCTTTATGCCTTCACATCTATCTATTTCTTGCTTGCCTACCTTCTATATTTACACTTAGAGCCTTGCTCTATTTATACAATCCCATGGTCCACGGACCATGGGTAGGCCGACACAACTTTACGTTAAATTACAATTCTTAGGGTTGACAACCCTATCATCGATTATACAATTCACACTTCACGCCTGTGATTCATGGAGTCTTATAATACAATTGACCAAAACTCAGGCTTTAAGCCCCAAAACCTGTTGCGGGGAATCCCATGCCCAATAGGCCCCCAACACAATCATCGTGACTTGTCCCGAGTCACTGTGTTGGTGCGTTGATATTTATGTGGAGTCCATCCAATAGGTCTCACGTAGCTTGGGTGTCCATGGCACGCTATTCTGCTATTTGTTGTACTAGCTGCACGCGTATCTCTAAATGTTCACTAGTAGGGTCGTATTCTTGTCTAACCGCATAAAGTTTCTGCATTTGTGCCAACTTTTCTTCAATGGTAACTGTAATTGTGAAAGCTTCATCAATCCATGGTTGGATGTGATCTTTAAGTAGGGCTTATTTTTGTCACATGACGTCTAATTGGTCCTTCAATTCCCTTTCCTGTTGTAGTTTGGCGAGTCGTTGAGTAATGATAACCATCTACATAGTCCCCCAGACACTGTCCTACTCTTGCTACAACTTGCGCGCCTCTATCTCTAGGCACTGCAGGTTTGGATATTCCTGCAGGTATGTAAGCATTGTTAGTGCTTGATCCAACATCCCACTGTAGTCTTGTACTGCTTGGCCAATTTGTTCCAACCCCATTTGGATAGTGCGAGCGCATTGCTCTCTGACTCCTGGGGGCGTATAGGGCTACACCTTCAATCGTAGCTCAACGATCTGTAGGCTCAGCTCCAACTAAGCCTTTGCCATTTCCTCCCTAGCCTCATGGACTCCGACCACCAATTTGTGGACTGGCTCTGTTGCTAGTAGCTCTACCAACATGCCTAACTCTGGGATGCTCCTACATGCATCCTCTACCACATGCTCTAGTTCGTGAGCTTGTGCAACCAACTCATCACCCTGGAGGCTGAGCTGATCCATATTGATTTTATTTTGTTCAAGACCTAGATCGCGTGACCTTCCTAGCATGGAGCTCCGCGATGACCCCATCCTCTAACTGGTACAGGGTTTCATGTGGCAGGGTTGCCAAGTTTAAGCTGACACCTTTCATGCTGCTTGTCGCAGCTCGGTCAACCTCGCTTGCTGCTGCTAGGGCACCTTTAGGAAATACGAAAGGGTTGTCCCCACTGGCGCGCAACATCTGTTTGGCTTCTATGGTTCTTGTTGTGATGTACAGAGCCATTGTACCTATTTGGGGAGGTTTTACCTGTAAACCTTGTAGTTGTGCACCGAGTGCCCCCAACACAGTGTTCTGCTCCATTCCTCTTTCTATGAGTGCGATCGGGTTGACGGAAATCTTTGTCGCCATCACCTTCTTCCTAGGATTTGTTTTCTTAGGGACGCGTAGCTGCTTAAGTTGGGTCGATGGTGAACCAGGGTTTGCGCGCCCTTCTGTCCTATCCAATTCCCTTGCTTGCTACCTTGTGGACATCTCCTAGCCCTCCTTAGGCTCTTGTGTTGGTGTTGCACCGCTGCTGCTGCATCAACCATCTTCCATTGTGTGGTTGCTTCTTGTTCCTAGCACCTCTTTTTAGCCAACTTCGTGATGCACATCTTGGTGTCCTTCTTCCTTTGTTGGGTTGTGGCCTTCTCCATTGCTGCCAAGTACGGGGCATGCCACTACAAAGACCATGACTCCATTATTGCGAAGATCGCATCATCTGTTGTGATGAACTAAAGCTTCACCCATTTCTGCACTAGATCCTGGCATGCCTGATATACAAGTTATGCATATCCGCCTTGAACTTTGCCAAGCTATGCAAGTTGTTATAAACTGTGGGAGACAGGCATAGCCTTTGGTTGATCCACATTCAGATGCTCGCTTCCATGAACACCCAGAACACCTTTGTCTCACAAATCCTCTTCACATATTTTGTAGCCTAGAGCGAGGTCTACCTCACAGCTTCGAGCAGATCATCCTCATTACTGGGAAACTGGCTATCCTCTGGCAGTTCCCCTGTAACTAACAAGATGGATAAGAGAAACCATGCATAGTGTAAGGTCTTACCCTGCCCTTGGGCCTCCTTCTAGTTCATTCGAAACTTCTCGCAGAGGAATTGTGCCCAGTTGAACTATACCCCCTCCATGCACTGCTCTGCTAGCGCAATCATAGACACTAGTACTTCATCGACACAACATTTCCTCATCAGCTTGCTAGCCGACAGCTAGGTGGCTATGTGCACCCCTTTTTCCTTAATGCTTGCTATTGTGTACCCTTGCTTTTTCTTCTCTAGTTTATACTTGGCCTTCATAGCTTCTGCAAGGACCAAGTCACTACTTTTTCCCACTATGGCTGCGAGGTCATGTCCTTTGAAGGGTATTCGAGAAATTCTGTGAATTAGGTTGGCCGTGATGGGAATAGGCTACTCCAGCGAGATATACCCATCATGCACCAGGAACAAAATCTGCCTAATGATGAAAATGGTGATGGGCGTGTGGTGGTAGTGGGGTATCCATCATAGATGGATTAACCTAGTCTTCTCCAGACTGCGTAACCATTTCTTCTTCATTAAACTCTCTGTGGCTAGGTGTGGGAACTTCTCATTGTCCACAAGGTCCTAATATTCAAACTTCATGGTAGGTATTCATCCAAATGGAGGACCTTCAAACCTTATCCCATTGGGGAGGAGCAGGGTCTGGAGTGCACTCCTCATGGCCTCCAGGTCTTTCGTTATCTTGGCTTTCCCTTTCCACGGGGGGACATATGTAGGTAACTTTGTTGTGGAAGGCATTGGTGAGACATCTTCTGCCACATTGTCTTGTGCCTCAATTTGAGTGATTAGAGCTTGCAAGTCTTCCTCCTCTTCGTTTGATTCAAAGGTGACGACTTTACCCTTTTTTGTCATTGACAATTTGCCAAACCATGGATTTTGCGGAGACATGCAGACTGGCCCTACTACCCGTGGATCCTTTTTGGGCCTCAGCATCCCGGGGAATTTTGGAATTTTCATTGCATCCCCCATTGGTAGCATAGGGCTTTGTGTAGCTTCCTCAATTTTTGACATCATTCTATTCAAGAAGTCCTGTGTCTCCTTTAGCAATGTCTCAAACACTGCACTTGATCTTAAAGCTTGCAAATTCGTAAGGTCCATACCCACTTGATAGCGCAACAATTGAATTCTCAAAACACAAAGGGTTGTTTGCTGGATAGCCATCTATGATTTATAGGCTTTCTTGAATTCAAAATCGATCGTTCCCTCCTCATTCAACCCATTAATGCTGGATTGGTGATAGATCATCCCAAATCTAGTTCTAACTTCGTGTCTTAATTTCCCATTGCCTGCTCCTTGTTGTCCTAGATTGGACATCTTGTCATGAACAGTGATTCCAATGATCACCTCGAATCCTACCCATGTGGCAGCATAGCCCCCTATGCGTGGGCGTGACCCCTGTGACATACTAATCCTACACGTACCCTTCTGATCGCACAACTCCCTCACAGACTCTTTTATAGTCTTGCGCTCTCTTTCAACTACTTGGAGTGCTGAGATTGTGCTCCCTATGGATAGTCAGGTGGTCATACCACCTGTGTGAGGTGTCAATTCACCTTCTAGCCCAGTTTGTAGGTACCTGTCAATTACCCTTGCGACAGTCATCACCACACATTCCTTCTTATGTGGCATGATCCACTAGTTACTCTGTTTGGTAAGGTGCGGTAGAAACCATGGTAGCAAAGCCAAAAATTCTTGACGACAATCTTCTAATGCATTGGTATGGCTGCCCATATCTTATCCTGTCAATCTATCGATGTGACATGCTTGTGCGATTTCGATTTCTGGTTTTTTGATTTCCACATCCATTAACATGCTTTTCTGCTTCAGTCGCACCTAATCTTCTTCAAGTTTGTGAAGCTTAAGGTTCCCTCACCGAATGTCTTTGTGAATCTGCATATGTTTTTCCTCATGCGGTTGCATAATTCCTTCATCCTGGTCCTTGCGTACTGTCCCAACTGTGGGAGATATTGTGTGAGGATTTCTTTCCTCCAAAAATATGGTATCAACTCTGCTCTTTAGCTTCAAAATCATTTCTACGCCCAGGTTTTTGTACATGGTCTTATAGGCCCATCAGACCACTGGTACGCATAGGTCCGAATCGGTTCTCCTCACCTAGTGAACTCTATTTAGTACTCCTCACACCTTCTTGAATGCTTCTATGTGGAACTTTTGTGGTTTGTGTGACCGTTCCTATTGTTGCGTATTGTTCCAATTTTTGATCCTTCGTTTGGGGTGTGCTTGAGTGGGCTGCACAACACATGTCCATACCCATCGACACAGGTAGGTGCGCAAGCTACTCTATCCTGGCTGCCTCACTCTCATTTGAAGCTGGGGGCTTCCAAACCATAGGTGCATCATCCTTCTACATCCACACCAGTCCTTAAAGTTTTCTTGATGTGTACCCCACCATTGTGCAGGTGTTGTGTGCAGTATCCATTTCAAAGCATTGAACCGCTGTTGTTCTAGTACTACACTTTCAAATTTGTTCAGGAATTCATCCACCTCTGTCAATGCATCATATGTCAGTAGCTCTCTTTCCTCCATTGTCATGCAACAAAGTGATCTAACCATCTGATCCAAGTGGATATTGGTGGCCACCCGCTAATTCGACTTGGATCCCCTCTAAGTGCTTCGTGCAGTTTTTTTCAGCTTCCTTAATTATAGCACAATTTACTATTTTTAGCAGTTTTTCGGGTCCTAAACTTCC
>APFE030890201.1:40088-66782 GCA_000404065.3 Pinus taeda | reverse complement strand
TGAAGGGTTTTTCCATTGTTTCTCAACAATAAATAGGCCTTCGAGCCTCATTGTAACACAGTTCAAAGGCATGTAGCCACACATCTCTTCTCAGAGATAAGCTACCATTGCCCGAGCTGGTTTATTTCTATTTCTGGTTGTAAGCATATTTCAGTATTTTCCATTAATGAAATGAAGTATTATTTCCGCTGCATCTTTGTGTATATGGTTATCTCTGTATTTTATTGCGTTCCTGTTTAAATCTAGATCACCATCATGTTTCAATCCAATGTTGTTACTTTGTGCAATTGATTTTGCCATCACTCTACTTCTTCATCTGAATCCAAAGTGCAGGAGCTTTCACGCTCCCACGAGATCCTCCCATCCACAATCGTATTCACCCAATCCTAGTCTCGCACAATTATCTTGTAAATACAATCAAGATCATCATCACACACTGGTTTATTGTAGCATGCTCCTTCGGCTGGGTCTAGTGGGACTACTATGCATAGCGACTTTTTGTCGAAGATGAATTTGCACTTCTTTAGGTAGATAACTCCATTGATATCAGTGGCCCAGTCTATTCCTAAGAACGTGGGATAGGGATTGCTATCATCAACAATATATATTACTTTGAAATCCATCTGTGTGCTCACGCCTTCAATATCAACTATTACCCCTTGCAACCTTCACATAGGAAAAATATTTTGTTGGTTCACCATTTGTAATTGAATAGGGGACCACTGTAGCATGGGCCTACCCATACATTCCCATTTTTGATTTGGTAATACATTCACATCTGAACCCAGATCTAGGATTAGCTAATCCATTTCATACTCACAAATTTGTGTAGTCAACCTCATTTCTCTTCCAGTGCACAATGCATTCTTTCCCAATTTCTAGATGACGCACAGTTCCCCTGACCCCGCACACCTAGTGATCAATTCCTATAGTCCTTTAACTACCTTGTTGTCGCGCAACAGTTTCATGCATGTCTCTAGAAAGGTAGTAGCATTGAAGGATCCATTCCTGGCTCTAGTTGATCCTTACTACCTGAACTGGAGGCCTCTGCGAAGCTCTTCTTCGCTTCCATGAATGTCTCCTTTGTACGTTCTAAGTCAAACTCAGGTTCCTTTGCAGGAGCCTTGCAAACCCACATACTTTCCTTTGGCTACTTTCCTTTATCCTCTCCCATGGTTTCACCACTTCTGAGCATCATGTTTACATTTGGGTCCTCTTCGTGTGGCTCAAATCTCATCATTTGTATATTCTGAGTTGAGGGAGGCTGGAATACCCCTTTTTCATGCATCTTTGTGATAAAGTTAGGATACTCTATTGTTTCATGATCAAACTGAGCACAATACGTATAGGGTATCCTCGTCAGCTTGGTACAATCGCAGGCATAGTGCCCTGGTCCTTCGCAATTGTAACAAATTAACTGTCTACGACCCCTTCCTCATCCCATTCCACCTCGTCCTTGACCTCACCCCTAAAATCCAGCATGTGCCATCCCCACATCTAGGTCAAGGACTCGTGTTTCGGTCTGCATCTTATAGGCTGGGGTCTGATCCATAATTAGCTTGTAACTGTGGCAAGTGTGCTCATCATGGCCTATCGACCTATAGAAATTACAAAATAATTGCTAGGGTGTTTGTGTATATTTCTATAGAAAATGATAATTGTCCATTGTGTATTTCCCTCCTATTTGACAGATCACACACCATACATCAGGTGTTGATCTCAGCCCTTCCTGCACCTCCGGTCTCAACAGCATTGGCCCTCCTCCTTCCAAGTAGTTCGTGAACACTAGATAGTGATCCTTGTCATGACACTAGCCTTTGCATTTTATGGACCATACTTCCTCGTGTGCCTCTAGCTGCAGTTCCCTATCCTGCTTCAAGCTTTGCATTTCCAAACATAGATTCTATAGTTGTGCGGGGATTTTCTGAACTCCTAACCCAAGGTCTAGTATCAGGGTCTCATGTAATCTCATCACCATCTCTAACACTTTGGCCTAGGTATAAAGATTATGTTGTGACAGCGCCATCCTCAAGTGTGGCGTCTGAGATGCTACAAACCATGTGTGATGTTGTGCATCCATTAGCATCATATTAGCCTCATGGATGGTACTCTTCAGCCTTTGGTCCAGATGCTAGGGAGTCTCACCTAGAAGCATCATGATCTCTTTAAACTTGATGATTGATTGTGTCTCTGATTTTGTCTTGCTAAATTCTCTATTCAACGCATTCTAGATCTCTGTTATCCCTTCATTTGGGTGGTCATTAGAGTGCTTGATGTACCATGTTAATGCGTGATCCTGCAGTGTGCTCACCAATGTAGCCCTCTTAATGTTGTCGTCTGTGACACATTGTGCTTCCCGTAATACTCTTACCATGAACCAAAATTGGTTTGGATCCTCATTCCCTACTCCTTTGAATACTGATAGTTTGATCACGCTCGCCATACTAAACCGTGGAGGTGGTGGAGGTGGAGTGGGTGGAGATAGAGGTGAAGGAGGTGAAGTGGTGGGTGGTGTGGGTGGTAATTGCAAAATCTACTACCTTATCAAATTGACCGCGCTTCTCAGAGAAACTTTCACAAGCTCGTCCTTGCTCTCTCGCGAGGGTGAAATTAAGGGACCATCTTCTAATTCTTCACTACTTCCGCTTCTGTAGATTCTTCAGCTCTGCTTAGTCCCAAACAATAATTTATTCACATAACTTGCCTCTCACATAAAAAAACCTTAATATAGGTATTCAAGGATTTAATATACTTACCTCATGGTCCCTTGAGAAAACATCGCTCTGCCTCACTGTAACTGACAATCATGTCCACTGCGAATTTAGTGATAAATCCTCCTATTATTCAGTCGAGCCAATGGTCCAGAACTCTCGCTATCTTATCTTCTGAGGCTTTCGATCTGTGCACTAATTCTGGAGTCGACACTATCTGTTGGTCGAGTCTATACCTTCCCTACCTATCACCTAACCTCGCAATCCATTCATACTGTTTAGAAGGAAAGGATGCAATAAAATCTCATGGATTTTCGTATACACATAGCAATCCAACCACCTTTTCTCAGATACTTGTAGAGTTATGTTTTCCTGTGTCGCAAACTCGTGAACTTTCTTGTCCAACCACTCTTCAGTTTCCTTCTTTGTTGGGTTCCAATGGTGTGACATTAGACATCCCTTATGTAGATCCCGGTCTAACCCAAGTTTAGAAGTGATTTAGCCAATAAAATCCCAGTACTACTGGCCCTTTTGGCAACAGTTTGCAGAGCGTGGAATGAGGTCTCACCCGATGTAGTATGGGAGGGTGTTGGAACTAGGTTTCCACATCCTGGGAATGTCTGATATGTGGTGATTAGTACGCGGTCCAGCCTTCACACTTGCTGCGCTACACGCACTTGTGGGCACCACGTGCCCTGTGATACTGTATTCGTCTAGTTCTAGTCACAGTGCAACCCGTGCTATTTACCCAAGTCTTCCTTAATTATTCTCCTTTAGTCGATTACTTAGATTAAATTCACATATAAGCAATTATACATGTAATTATCAATTGTGTGGAGTAAATAATAGAGTAAAGTAAGGTATAACATAAACATACAAATTCAGGAATAGATGGACAGAATAAATTTCTATTTATTAGCTTTTAAATCCAATTACAATCCCACTTACAAACCCAACTTTGCCCTACGCACTTAGTTGCAGGGGTCCATCCACTTAGCTATGGAATCTACTAGGCCTCTGTGCACTCAGCTACAGAGCCTCTTCCTATTACTATGAACCAATACACTTCAAATTTCCCCTTATGCCTTCACATCTATCTATTACTTGCATTCCTACCTTCCATCTTTACACTTAGAGCCTCACTCTATTTATACAATCCCTTAGTCCGTAGACCATGGGTGGGCTAACACAACTTTACATTAAATTACAATTCTTAGGGTGGACAACCCTATGTGTCAATTATACAATTCACACTCTACACCCGCACTTTGGGGAGTCTTATAATACAATTGACCAAAGTTCGAGCTTTAAGCCCCAAAACCTGCTGTGAGGGATCCCATGCCCAACAAGGTCAGAGTGACTTGATCTTTGCAATGTGTATTTAAATAATTCCACATAGTCTTCCATATTTTCATCCTCTTTCTTTGTAAATTTGAAAAGTTCTTCCTTAATATGTGGTGATTTATAGTAGTCTTGGTACCTCTCCAAGAAAGCAGTTCTCATCTCCTCCCATGTGGTGATAGACCTTCCCCCAAGGCCCATAAATCACCACAGGGATGTCCCTTTTAACGTAGGACAGAATATTTTCAATTTTAGAGCATTTTTTATATAATCATATCCTCAACACACAATGTCAAATTCAAACAAAAACATGTCGGGGTATTTTGAAGTAAGCCCATGGAAGCTAGGTAAAGTTGTTAAAGGAATGGGCTTTGTTGGTGTGCCATTCCCAAGATCCCTAATTGGGAAGTCAATAGTAGAGGTTGTAGGTTCCATGAATATCCTATGATACTCACTGGGGATTTCAACAGGCTTCATAGGAAGGGATCTTATCACAGGGGTTTGAGTTGCTTTAATAACGCTCCCTCTATCCTTTGGTGATAGAAATGTCTCTACAATTTCTACCTCCCTCTCACAGTTGCTTGACCCTTCAGATATCCTCTCTACAACTTCTTCTTCACTACTAGGATGGACCATTTCCTCAAATGTTTTACTTGAAACTTCTTCTTCTGTTACTAGCAACGATAGCCCTTTATCAAGTGTATTGTTGCTTGTCTCTCCGGCTGCTGGAAGGGCCCGTTGTATCGAATTAGTAGGGGATGTTGTGGACAACACTGGTTGATCTACAAATTTTCCCTTAGATCTTTTCCATGCACTTGGCCTCATGGCTACATGGGAAGACACCTCTAATTCAGATTTTGCAATGATTTGCTAGATATAAGTATTCCTTCCCAAATCCTGTCCTCCCTTCATTGGGGCTCTCCCTCTGCCCCTTTTATTTGCCTCTCTTTTCATACAAGTTGGCGTGATGAAGATGTTGATACCAAATCACAGTATGCACGACTTGGAGTAGGGCATCAAAAGACCATTCCCTCCCTAGGACAAGAGATCACATTGAAAATATGTTGGGCAACGGATACTCCCATAGCAGATTTCTGGGGCTAGAAGCCCGAATTTTGGTCAAGCATAATGTAAATACCCCGCAAAATGTGAGCGTGAAGCACAAGAGTCTAGGGTTGTCTGCCCTAAGATAATGTAATTTAATGTAAAGTGTTTCGGCCTACCCATAGTTCATGGACCATGGGATTGTATAACTAGAGCGAGGCTCTAAGAGTGAAGCCAGTCTTTTGAAGAAATAACAAGTAGTTTGGGATGGGGATTAGCTCTGAGTCTGTAAGTTCGAGTCTTGGGTTGTAGTGGTAGGAAGAGGCTCTATGGATGAGTGTGCAGAGGCTTGGTAGACTTTGCAGCTGTGTGCGTGAACCCATGTAGTTGAGTGCACAAGGAAGAGTTGGGATTGTAATTGGACAATGAAATTAATAAAAGATAAGTTGATTCTAGAATATTCTATGTCTATGCTCCTATTATATTTATGTATCTCTTTACAGTTTTATGATTGTGTGCACTAATTATGAATGTTGAATGATTAATAATAATATTGGGCCCACATAATTAAGTTAAGATCTGTAATAATAACATAGTAAGGATAGAGGATGTAGACAACACGTCTTCACGCTCTTTATAGAGCTGCATGAAAGTAATTGCACAAGCTGTGAAGGAAAGATGGTTGTGCAGAGCAATGCAAGTGCGTAGGTTGGGTTTGTGAACTTCATAGACTTCATTAAGACATCCATAAGGTGTGGAAACCTAGTTCCAACACCCTCCCATACTACCTTGGGTGAGACCTCAGTCCGCGCACCATGGACTGTTGCCGAAAGGGCTAGTAGTTTTGGGATTTGTTCGGCTAAATCACTTCTGAAACTAGGTCAGGCCCCAACAAGCCAACAAATGATTCCATTGTTGGGACCGAGATCTACCTAAGGGATGTCTGATGTCATGCCACTAGAACCCAACAATAATGAAATTGAAGAGTTGTTGGACAAGAAGATTCACAAGTTCGTGACACAGGAAAATAGAACTCTATAGGTATACGCGAAAAGGTAGCTAGATCGCTACGTGTATATGGAAATCCATGAGATCTTATTCTCATATTTTCCTTCTAAACTGTATGAGTGCATCGTGAGGCTTGCCGATAGCCAGGGAAGGTATAAGCTCGACCAACCGATAATGTGGACACTGGAATTATCACGCAGACTAGAGGCATCAAAAGATAAGATCGTGCAAGCTGTGGACCATTGGCTCGACTGGATAATAGGGGGGATTTATCACTCAATTTGTGATAGACACGACCGTGAGATACAGTGAAGAAGATTGAAATTTTCCCAAGGGAGCGTGAGGTAACTACATTAAATATTTGAATACTTGATTAAGATGTTGTTATGTGAAAAGTGGGTTATGCAAATACATCAATGTTTGGAATGATGTGGAAAAGAAAGATCTACAAAGGTAGTGAGGAAGTTGGGAAGTGTCCCTTAATTTCACCTTTGTGAGAGAGCGAAGAAGAGTTCACTCGAATATCTTGGAGAAGTGTGGTCAGTTTGATAAGGCAACGCATTCCACAGTTACCATCTCCACCCACTCCACCTCCACCAACCCCATAGTTCAGCATGGCAAGCATGATCAAGCTACCCGTATTCAGAGGAGTAGGGAATGAGGATCCAGACCAGTTTTGGTTCGTGGTAAGAGTAGTGTGGGAAGCACAAGGGGTTTCAAATGATAACATTAGGAAGGCTACATTGGTGAGTTCACTGCAGGATCGCGTGTTGACATGGTATATCAAGCATTCTACTGATCACCCAAATGTAGGAATAGCAAAGATCCAGAATTCGTTGAACAGAGAAATTAGTTGGCTGAAATCAGAGAAACAGTCAATCATTAGATTTAAAGAGATCATGATGCTTTCAGGGAAGAACCCCTGGGATCTATATCAATGGCTGAAGAGTACGATTCACGAGGCTAATATGATGCTAATTGATGCACAACACTGCGCATGGTCTGTGGCGTTTTTGACACCACACCTGAGGACGACGTTGTCACAATAGAAGCTTTCAACCTAGGATGAAGCATTGGAAATGGAGATGAGGTTGCATGAAACATCGATACAAGATCCAAGGTTGGGAGTTCAACAAATCCACACACAACTACAAAATCTCTGCTTGGAAATGCAAAGCTTGAAGCAGGATAGGGCACCGTGGACAGAGAGGTGCGAGGAAGTGTGGTGCATAAAATGCAAAGGCCAGGGCCATGACAAGGATCACTATCCAGTGTTCACGAACTACTTGGTAGGAGGGGGACAAATGTCATTGAGACCAGAGTTACAGGCAGAGCTAAGTGTGACACCCATGCTATGGTGTGCGATCTGTTGGATAGGAGGAAAGAACAAGACAGATAATTGTCATTTGTTGCAGAAGTATACACAATCTCCCCAGTAGTTGTTTTGTAATTTCTGCAGGTTAGTAGGCCACGAAGAGTGTACTTGTTGCAACTACAAGCTAATGATGGATTAGACCCCAGCCTATAGAATGCAAATAGAAACATGAGGCCTCAACCTAGTTGCGAGGATGGCGCGTGCTAGATTTTAGGGGCAAGGTTGAGGATGAGGAGGAATGGTGTCAGGAAGGGGCCATGGATAATTAATTAGTTACAATTACAGAGCACCACAGCATTACACTCACTATTGTACCAACCCAATGATAATATCCTATTCATACTATGATCAGTTCGATCATGAAATGATAGATTGTCCTAAGTTGATCACACAGATGCGTGAGAAAGGGGTACTCCAGCCTCCTCTAACTCAGAATATCCAAATGGTGAGGTCTGAACCATGCAAAGAAGACCCAAATGTGAACATTTTGCTTAGAAGTGGTGCAACCACAGGGGAGGATAAGGGGAAGCAACTTGAGGAAGATACATGGGTTTGCAAGGCTCCTACAAAGGAACCTGAGTTTGACTTAGAACATGCAAAGGAGATGTTCATGGAAGCTAAGAAGAGCTTTGTAGAGGCCTCTACTTTAGGTAGTAAGGATCAACTAGAGCCTTGGATGGATCCTTCTATGCTTACTACCTTTCTGGAGACATGCGTGAAACTGCTGCGACAATAAGGCAGTTAAGGGACTACAGGAGTCGATTACCAAGTGCGCGGGATTAGAGGAACCACATGTAGTCTAGAAGTTGGGGAAGCATACATTGTGCACCAGGAGGGAAATGAGATTGACGGAGTAGATTGGCAGATATGAAATGGATTAGGTAATCCTAGACCTAGGTTCAAATGCAAATGTATTACCGAAGAAAACATGGGAACGTATGGGCAAGCCCACGTTATAACGGTCCCCTACTCAATTACAAATGACGAACCAACAAAATATTTTTCCCATGGGGAGGTTACAAGCGGTAACAGTTGATATCGAAGGCACAAGAACACAAATAGACTTTGACATGATAGAGATTGTCGATGAAAACAATCCTTATCCCGCATTGCTAGGAATAGAATGGGCGACTAATATGAATGGAGTCATCAACTTGAAGAAGCGGAAGATGATATTCGAGAAAAAGTCGCTACACGTAGTATTTCTGCTAGATCCAGCTGAATGAACACGCTACACTGAACCTGTGCACGACAATGAAAGCAACAATGAGCTGGATTATATTTACCAAATAATGGCATGAGACTAGGATTAGGTGAACCTGACTATAGGTGGGATGATCTCGTGGGAGCGCAACAACTCTTGTACTTTAGATTCAGACGAAGAAGTAGAATGCTAGCAAAATCGGTTGTACGAAGTGACAATGCTAAATTGAAACATGATGATTAGATCACTTTGTTGCATGATGATAGAGGCAAGGGAACTACCAACATATGATGGAGTAACAATGGTCGATGAATTTCTGGACAAATTTGAAAGTGTAATACCAGAATATCAGGAGTATGGTGCGTTGTAATGGGCATTGTGCGCAACACCTGCACAATGGTGGAATACACATCAGAAGACCATTTTAAACTGGTGCGAATGTAAGAGGTGGATGTGCCAATGATTTGGAAGCCCCA
Organism: Pinus taeda; assembly: GCA_000404065.3. Lineage (NCBI taxonomy): Eukaryota > Viridiplantae > Streptophyta > Pinopsida > Pinales > Pinaceae > Pinus > Pinus taeda. The sequence goes on along the minus strand of APFE030890201.1, from coordinate 57,623 downwards.
AGTGTTAAATCAGAGCCAGGCAGCCAGGACAAAGTAGCTTGCGTGCCCACCTATGTCTATGGGTGCAAACATGTGCTGTGCAAGCACATCCTAGACTAAGGATCAAATATAAGAACCAGACACAGAAATAGGAAAAGTGATGTGCGCGAAAAACATTCCACGTCAGAGAATTCAAAGAGCTATGTGGAACCATGAACAAAGTTCACCAGGTGAGATGAACTAACTGGGACCTACGCGTACCAGCGGTTCGATGGGCCTATAGGGCCATAAGAAAAAACCGGAGTGTGAATGTGATCCCAACACTAATGAGAAGACATGAAACCATAAGAATAGAGAAGAACCCCCCTAAAACAACTTCCACAGTTGGGACAATACGCGAGGACCTGGGTAAAGGAATTATGCAGTTACAGGAAGTCATTCGGCTAGTGAACCTAAAAGTTCGCGAACTTGATGATGATGGGCTACGACTAAGAAAGAAAAGCATGATATTGGACAAAGAAATCAACAAACTAGAAATTGAATTCATGCACACATGTTGTGTTGAGAAACTAAGCACGATGGGATAAGGAATAACCAGCCGTACTACTGCAGTAGTAGGATTTATGACCCTACTACCATGGGTGCGACCCCACGTTATTAGACAAGGTAAAAAGGGAGGTGCAACGTCTAAGGAAGAATGTGAGGCACTGACTAGAGTGAGGATAATTAAGGAGGCCCTGTGGACCAGGTTGGAAGGTGACTTCCAGCCTCACAGTAGTGGTGCGACCACCTAACTATCCATAGGGAGCATAGTCTCAGCCCTCCAAGTAGTTGAAAGAGAGTGCTTGACTTTAAATGAGTCTGTATGGGATCTCCATGACAAGGAGGTTGCACGTAGCATCGGTATGTCATAGGGGTCGTGACCATGCATAGGGAGCTGTGCGGGTAGGCTGGGATGTGACCATTGGTGTCACTATTCATGACAGGAGGTCCAATTTAAGGAAAAAAGGAGCGGGCGGCGGGAAATTAAGACAAGAATTAAGAACGAGATTTAGGACAATCTGCTGCCAAGAAGGCATTAATGATGCAGAAGTGGAGGGAAGGTTTGAATTCAAATTCAAAGGATGCTATAAAAACCCGAGGGCCAAATCTAAGGCAACACTTGGTTGTTTGAGAATTGAGCAAGCACAGGGCATTGAGCGCCACGTACTCTTACTATTCTCAAGTGTAGAAACAATGACAACTACTAAAACAAGAGTGTGATTCACCGAAGTTACCGCAGAGCCCAGTACAGCCCATTAGGAGCGTGGAGAGGCAACCACTACGGTTAAAATTCCAAAATCACCACACACACTGCATCCACAGAAAGATAAGCAAACGATGTGGCCAGTCTGTGTATCCCCAAGAAACCCATGGTTTGGCAAATTGTCAAGATGATGAGGAAGAGGATGGCTCCCAAAATCACTTTGTGCCAAACTTACATGCTTACATCCTCTCATGGAAGGGGAAGGACAAGGTATTGAAGGACCTGGAGGCCACGAAGAGTGTGCTTTAGACCCCGCTCCTCCTTGATGATATAAGGTTTGAAGGTCCACCGTTGGGATGAGTACCTACTATGAAGTTTGAATATTGTGACCTTGTGACCATTGAGAAGTTCCCACAGTTGGTTGTCGATAAGTTAATAAAGCACAAATGGTTGCGTGGTGTGGAGAAGTCTAGGTTACTCCATCTGCAATGGATACCTCACTACCACTATGCACCCATCACCATTTTTGTCATCACGCAGTTGTTGTGCCTAGTGCATGATGGGTATCTCTGGCTGGAGGAGTCGATTGCCATCACGACCTATTTTATTCCCCGAATTTCTCAACTGTTAGTCAAAGGAAATCACCTTGTGGCCATAGCAGGCAAAACTAGCAACTTGGCCCTCTAAGAAGCTATGAAGGCCAAGTATAAACTAGCAAAGAGAAAGCAAGGGTACTCAATAGCAAGTATTAAAGACCAAGGGGTGTGTGTAGACACCTAGCTACTGGCGAATAAGCTAATGAGGAAATGTCATGCTGATGAAGTACCAGTGTTTGTGATTGCGTTGGCAGAGCAATTCAAAGAGGGAGTCTAGTTCAACTTGGTGCAGTTCCTATGTGATGAATTCTTGATGAACTGCAGGGAGGCCCAGGAGCAGGGTAAGACCTTCCACTATGTGTGGTTACTCTTATCCATCTTGTTGGTTTCATGGTAGCTGCCAGTAGACATGCAGTTTCCCACTACTGAGGGTGACTTGCCTGAAGCCGCGAGGTACACCACACTCTGGGCTACTAGAGACATGAACAAGATTCGTGAGATAAAGGTGTTTGAGGTGTTCATAGAGGTGAGCATCTGAACATGGACCAACCGTATGCTGCACTTGTCCCCTACAGTTCATAACAACCTGCAAAGCGCAATAGAGTTCAAGGTGGATATGCATAACCTGTATATCTGAGCATGCAAGGAGTGAGTACAAAAATGGGAGAAAGCTTCCGTTCATTGCAACGAATGATGCGATCTTCATAGTGATGGAGTCATGGCCTCTAGAGTGGCATGCCTTAGACTTGGTGGAAATGGAGAAGGTCATAGCTCGACAACAAAAAAGGGACACCAAGCTATGCCTCATGTAGCTAGCTGAGAGGAAGCATTAAGAACAATAAGCGACATAGATGGTAGAAATCACAACTGTGCCAACCAAAGAGGCTGAGAAGGCCAGGAGATGTCATCGAGGCAAAAAACGAGGGAAGTGGACAGGCAAGAGGACTACGTGGACCCTAGTACAACATCAGCACAACTCAAGTGGTTGTGTGACCTGGAGAAAACCATCCCCAGGAGGAAAGGGATAGCACAAAGATGTCTGACAACCCGATCACACTCACAGAAGGTGATCTATTGAATATCAACAAAATGATTTGAGAAGTCACAAAGCGCATGCTCCAGGGATTGCAGATGGAGTACAACACTATGTTGGGGGCATTTAGCACGTAGCTACAAGGTTTATAAGTACAACAATCCCAAATACGCACAATGGCCTAGCATGTCGTAGTAGGAACTATTGAGGCCAAACAACCGCTGCACACCCGTATGGGTAACACCTTCATCTTGCCTGAAGGTGTGTTAGTAGTAGAAAGCGAGGATGATTGGTCTGCAATGAGTAGCATGAGAGGCATCATCTTGAACTTGGCTACCCTGTTGCATGAAATACTATACCAACTACATGATGGGGTCATTGCCAAGCTCCGTGCTTGGGAAGGCCGAATGATCCAGGTCCTGCATGACCAGAACATTAACATGGACTAGCTCAACATCCAGAGGGATGTGTTGGTTGTGTAGGATAGCAGATTGGAGTAGGCCATAGAGGATGCATGCAAGAGTGTTCCAGAGTTGGTAGTGCCGATAGATCTACTAGCAATAGAGCGGGTCCATACATTGGTGGCAGGAGTCCGTGAGGCCCACGAGGAAATGAAAAAGGTTCAGTTGGATCTAAACCTACAAATTGTCGAGCTTCTATTAACGACATAGTCCTCCACACCGCCAGAAATTAGAGAGCAGTGCAACTGCACCATCCAGATGGGGTTGGAACAAATTGGCCAGGAAACACAAGGGTGCATTGGGATGTTGGAGCAAGTGCTAACCATACTTACGCACTTGGAGGAAGACCAAAATCTACAACATCGAGAGTCAGAGGCACACGAGTTGCAGCAGGAATATGACAGTGTCCAAGGCACCAAGGAGATGGCTCCCCTTACTCAATGACTTGGCATACTGTAGTAGGAAAGGGAATTGAAGGACTGATTAGATGTTGCGCACCAAAGGGAAGCCCTACTTAAAGAACACATCTAGCCATGGATCGATGAAGCATTCACAGTCATAGCTACCATTGAAGGGAAGCTGGCACAGATGTAGGAACTGTACATGGTTGGACAGGAACATGCATCAAGTATAACAGGCAACATAATAGTGTGCTGATGATACCCAAGCTGCACAAGACCTGCTACATGGACTTCGTGCAAAGATCACCGTACCAGCAGAGTGACTTGGGATGAGTCACAGTGATTGTGTTGGGGGCCTGTTGGGTAGCAGAGCCCCCCATAGCAGAATTTTGGGGCTAGAAGCCAAAATTTTGGTCAACTATAATGTAAATACCCTATGGAATGTGGGTGCAGAGTGCAAGAGTCTAGGGTTGTCCACCCTAGGATAATTTAATTTAATGTAAAGTGTGTCAACCTACCCATGGTCCGCGGACCATGGTATTGTATAACTAGAGCAAGGCTTTACGAGTAAAGTCAGTCTGGTTTTTGGAGAAATAACAAGTAGTTTGGGATGAGGAATTAGCTCTGAGTTTGTAAGTTGGAGTCTTGGGTTGTAGTAGTAGGAAGAGGCTCTGCAGCTGAGTGCACAAAGGCCTGGTAGAGTCCATAGCTATGTGTGTGGACCCCTGCAGCTAAGTGCACAGGGCGTAGTTGGGATTGTACTTGGATAGAGAAATTAATAAAAGATAAGTTGATTTTGGAATATTTTGTGTCTATGCTCCTATTATATTTATGTATCACTTTACAGTTTTATGATTGTGCACACTAGTTATGAATGTTGAATGATTAATAAGGATAAAGGATCTAGATAGCACCTCTTCGCGCTCTTTATAGAGTTGTGCAGAAGCAGTTGCACAAACTACGAAGGTCAGATGGGTGCGTGGAGCAGCGCAAGTGCGCAGGTTGGGTTCACAAACTTCCTAGAATTTAGCAAGACATCCCTAGGGTGTGGAAACCTGGTTCCAACACCCCCCCATACTGTTGGGTAGCAGAAGCCACACACAATGGTCATGGGGTGCGAAGCCCGCATTTTTGGGAAAACATAAGGTAAAGACTCCATGGGATGCAGAGCACGATTTGTAATGAGTCAAAGTAAAAGGGGTAGTCCACCCAAAAATAATGTAAATAAATGTAAGTTGAGTTAGCCTGCCCATGGATTGCAGTCCATGGAAAGGTATAATAGAGTGAGGCTCTATGGGTAGAGTAGCTAAGTTTTGGAATGATTTTGGAGATCTGATATGTAATGGTTGTCTAAGAAGAAAATTTTGAAAGTGTCTGTAAGTCTGAGTTAGGGGTTTGGGTACAGGATAGAGGCTCTACAACTATTTGTGCAGAGGTCTGTAAGAGTCCACAACTGTGTGTGCAGACCCCTGCAGCTGAGTGCGCAAGGAAGATTTGAATGTATTGGTGTGAAGTGGAAATAAAGACAATTTCATTCTGAAAATAATTTGTAATATATGACTTATTGCAAATCTGGCATTTTGTATGGTTAATAAGGTTGTTTTTGTCTATGTGCATTGATTATTTAATACTTGTGTATTGGGTTTTAATCTTAATATGCAAACTAAATGAAAGGGATAATTGTTTTCTTAAATACCACCTTAAAGTAGAGCTGAGTTACAATACTTCATCCACTAGATTAGATCTATAGACTACATGAGGTATCCAGGGTCCACGTGAATACAACAAGCGCAAAACTGCACAACAGAGTGCGAAACCTCCAAACAACATCTAGACATATGAAGGGTGTGGAAACCTGGTTCCAGAATCCTCCCCTGCTACCTCGGGTGAGACCTGAGTCCGCACTTTGTGGGCTGTTGTGGAAAGGGCCGATAGTTGTAGGATTTGCTTGGCTAAGTAATTCTTCCAAACCTCGGTCAGGCCCATATAAGCCAACAAATGGTTCCATTTCCTGGACCAAGATCTATTTGAGAGATGTCTGATGTGGGAACACAAGAACCCTACAAAGAAAGAGATTGAAGAGTGATGGGATTTGAAACTCCATGAGTTGGCAGTTCTGGAAAACAAAAAACCCACGAGTATTAGAGGAAGATTGCCTAGATAGGTATATATTCATAGATATTCACGAGATATTCTTTTCGTCATTCTCGGTAGAGTTGTATGAGTGGATCACAAGGCTAGATGATAGCGTGGGAAGGTGCAGATTGGACTAGCCTATTATGTGGACCCCATAACTAGTGTGTAGGCTAGAAGCCACACAGGATAAAATCTCGTGCACTATAGATCATTGGCTGGATCGGGCAATAGGAGGATTTATCACTAAGTTCATGATAGATACTACCATAAGATATAGTGAAGCCAAAAGATGGTTTCTTCAAGGACCTCAAGGTAGGTATATCAAATCATTGAATACGTAGATTATGATGTTGTTTTGTGAAAAATAGGTTATGCACTTTTATTGATATCTGGAGTAACGCGGAGTGGAAGAGGTTACTGTGGAGGGAGGAGTAGAGAATAGTCCTCTAGCTTCCATTTCCTAGGAAATCAAGGAGGAGCTCACAAGGTTCTTACCAGGAAGTGCAGTCTGGTTGATCACGGAGCGCTTCCCATTGATACCACCCCCATCTACACTACCAATCGTGTCACCGACATCAAAACCACCCACCCCACCTTCAACCCCGCCACCACCGAAAGTCAAGATGACAAGCGCAATCTAGCTACCAATGCTTAAGGGGATGGGAAATGAGGAATTAGGTAGGTTCTGGTTTGTGATAAAATTGGTATGGGATGCTCAGGGCATCATAGAAGATAACATCAAGAAGGCTACCCTGGTTAGTGCGCTATAGGATTGCGCATTGACCTGGTACATGAAATATTCATGTGATCACCCCAATGAAGGATTGGTAGCAATCTAGGAGGCACTAAATAAGGAATTTGGGTGACCCAAGTCAGAAGCACAGTAAGTTATTGGATTCAAGGAAATTGTAATGATGCTTGGTGAAACCCCATGGGATTTAAATCAGATGTTGAAAGGTACCATCCACGCGGTCATCATGACCCTGACAGATGATAAACACTCCACTTGGTTCATCGCATCATTAACACCATATCTGAGATCGGCCCTCTCATGACAAAATATCTCAACCCAAGCCGAAGCACCAGAGGCAACAATGAGAGTGCATGAAACCCCAATACACGACCCAGGGTTGGGAGTACAACAAATCCAAGTGCAAATACAAAACTTATGTCTGGAGATGCAAAGCTTAAAACAAGGACAGGAACCTAGGGTAGAGATATAAGAAGAAGTATGGTGTCTCAAATGAAAGGGACCAAGCCATGACAAAGACCACTGTCCAATCTTTTCAAACCCTATGATAGGAGGGGGGCCCATAGCATTGTGACTAGAGGTACAAGTTGGGCCAAGCATAACACCCGCAATCTAGTGCACAATCTATGAAGTATGAGGAAAGAATGACATAGACAATTGTCGCCTATTTTCAAGCTTACGACAACGCCCTCCTCAACACTTATTTTGTAACTTCTGCAGAATGGTGGGCCACAAGGAAAGAAATTTCCACAATTACCAAATGTTGATGGATCAAACACTTGCATATAGAATGCAAATAGAGCTGTGTACACAAGATTCCACTACACCATTTCTATGGGGAGGGTACCAAGGGCACCGACGGGGTTGCGGAGGCATAGGACCTAGATGGGGACGAGGGAAATTAATTTGCCACAATTGTGGAGGGCTGGGGCATTACGCGTGGGATTGTACAAACCCGACCAAAGACTGTTGTCCTTACTGCTACCAATTTGACCACGAAGCAGTCAATTTCCCCATGCTGATCGCTCAAATGTGCGAAAAGGGGGTGCTCCCGAGAAACCCCACTCAGAATGTCCAGATGATGAAGGCTGAACCCCATGCAAAGGAACCGAATGTAAATATGATGCCGAAGTGGCGCAACCATTGGAGAGTATAAGGGGAACCAGCCAGAGATGGATGCATGGGTCCGTAAGGTCCCCCCAAAATAGCTATTCTTTGATTTAGAGCGTGTGGAGGAAACCTTTATGGAAGCCAAGAAGAGATTAGCGGAAGCTTCTATGTCGGGGAGTAAGGATCAATTTGGATCAAAGAAGGATACATATGTGCTAACTACCTTCTTGGAAACATGTATGAACTTACTAAGGGATGCCAAAGTGGTAAGGGGGATACAAGAATTGATAACTCGGTGTGTGGGAGCAGATTGACTGTGAATGATCCAAAAATTAGGAAAACATGATTTGCGCACTAGGTAGGAAATGCGACTAACAGTCCAAATCGGGGACTATGAGATGGATTAGGTCATTTTAGATTTAGGGTCTGATACAAATATCTTACCAAAGCAGACTTGGGATGCATGGGCAAGCCTCCACTAAAATGGTTTCCGATTCAGCTAAGGATGGCTAACCAGCAAAATATTTTACCTATGGAATGCCCACATGGAGTTTTAGTAGATATCGATGGAGCCAACACCCAAATTGATTTTGACATTATCGAAATCGTGGATGATAGTAACCAATATCCTACATTGTTAGGGATAGATTGGGCGACAAATATGTGAAGTAGGAAAGTGTTCTCTCTACAGACAGAGGCAACCCCTCTAGCCCTAGAGTGGGTCTAGTCACAGTAAAGACAGATCAACAATTTATTTCCTTAAACAATCATTATTGGAGGCCTACCTCAACTGATGGTCGATGAAGTTCCGTTGTACTGATCTAGCTTCTGTTTCCTTCTCCTCGATGAGTGATCAACTTGAAACAATGCAAAGAAAATACAACAAAGCACGTAACCAGAAAACAACAATGATCTATTTACTCACAAAGTCAAGAAGTCATGAGCTATCAAGTAAATTACAAACAAGATATAGGAAAACATCATTGATTGTATTAATAATGAAATGAGAGCAAGCTTACAACTGAGTCTTGATGTCACAAGGCTTCTCAGAGGATCCAACCAGTATGTTTCTCAAGCATTCACTCTTCAAGGATGAATCTCCCAACATACAATGTCTCTCTCTCACTCATAAGCTTTAACACAAAGTTAAGGGCACTCCACAACCTTCCACAAGCTGTCAACAATCTCACACTTATCACACCCACACCAACTATCTATTAAACTCAAAAGCAATAACAACACTGCTCAACCAAAGGGATTGCTAACTAGTTGATCATATCAAAGGTGAGTGCTTTAATAGGAGAAGGAGTCTCCATGAAATGTGGAAGAGAGAGCTCAACCTCAAGGTAGGTAGCACAAATGACGAAACTGCCATACCAGAGGAGGAAAAGTGACACAAACTATGCCAACAACCAGGTCTGGAGACATCCAGAAGGCTGATTGTTGAAACAAATTCACCCAATCTGGATCATCACGGGACATAAACTGAGTAATTGCTAGACACAACTAATAACCTTGCACTAGGTCTAGAAATTCTATCATTGTGGGAAACAGATGTACACCTATGATGGAGTTGTGGCGAGACCATTATGGACATGGGAACATCGTGTATATTAAGGGTTTACTAGTAACAAGGAAGAAACTTAAGGGATAATGGTCATTTGCAGCAACAAAGAGCATTTGATTAATCTTCTTGCATTAGTGGGAAGATATGAACATGCTAATTTGACACATAACATGGTAGAAGGACTAAAATGAGGATAGTGACAAATTACTGTGTAACAAGTTATGAATGGAGTCATCAATATAAAAAAATGCAAAATGATCTTCGAAAATAAATCTCTCCGCATCGTGGTCCCATTGGACCCAGTAGAAGGGGTGTGATATACCGAGCCCGTGCGTGACACAGACAGTGATGGTGAGCTGGACTGTATCTACCAATTTACTGCAGAGGATCAGGACAAGTTCAATCCGATAACAGATGGTCAACTCTCATGGGACCGTGATAGTTCTTACACATTAGACTCGGATGAAGAGGTTGAACGATGGTAGAACCAACTACATGAAGTAACCACGGTCAATTGTAATCGGATGGTGACAGTGGGGGTAGAGGAACTGCCAAAAAGATTCATGAAAATACGTCACGCAGATGCTGCTCATGGATAGAGGGTCATTCCAAACATGCGAATGATAGGGCATAGATGTCAAAGGAAGGTGTGCACATAGCTGGAAGCACAAAACAAAGTATGCATTCCTCACCAGCCGAGGCTACTAGTGTCTGAGGTGTGAACATCTACCCAACTTGAAAGTAATAGCATGAAGCCCCCTCAATAGACCAGTGCCAAGTTTAGTAGAGGCTCAAGGAAGTTGTGGATACCATGGGTACATTGGACCTGCAATAGACAACATAAGGAAGCTTGGAAAAGACTAAGTGGCCATGGATCCTCCAACACTGATAAACATGTGTTACAACAAAAGAAGCAAAGTACACTGTGAAGTAGAGGGGCCCCAGAATGCGCTGTGACATTGCTACCGTGGCTGCGCCTGCACTCACGAAAGAGAATGAACCCCATACTGATTACCCAGATGCTTCAGAATTTCTCACAGCCCAGGCTAACAGGGATGAGCCGAACTCGCACCAAAGGTGTGAACACTTGACCAATAGTAGAAACTACAGTCTCAGCACCTCAAGCAATTGAATGCAAATGCGTGACTATAAACCAGCCTATGGAAAACCCACGTGGAAAAAGGAATTGTCACTAAACTAAGCAGTTCCCAAGTAAGTAGTTTCACCTCAAGGATAGTGATACCATGGGGAAAAGTCAAAAGATAATTGTTAACCACATGGGCCTTGATGGGCTAGTGAAATCACGTCAGACAGGAGCAGGTAGTGGGACATTAAGGTGAAAGTTCAAGATGAGATATGCAGAGATTTTCCACCTTGAATTGCAAATGAGTGGAAGAGATTTTGTCAAATCTCATAACGTGTGGCTGATACTAGATTTTTGGCAGTTTGAACTAATAAAAAATAGCAAGTACGTGGCTACCAAGCACTCTATGAGCACTATGGTAAGAACCCGAGCACGAGTCGCTGAAGAAATGGAGTTAAATCAAGAAGAGCCCTCTCAAGTTCCTAAATCCCCACGCATCCCGCAACCCAAGAAGAATAAGAAAAATATGGGTCCAGTTCAAGACTCCCTAAGATTCAACAAAAACTCAGCAGTTGACCAAGGAAAAACGGTGATTGATGAACCCACTGAGGAGGAGGATGACCTACAAGACCTGATCAATCAAATTGATGCACAGGTGGAGGAAGAAGAGCTTGCATTCTAGTTCCCGTCATTACCCCCGTATCTTTCTCCATGGGCCGGGATGGCCAAGCTAGTGAAAGATGTAAATGCTGCAAAAACTACGCTCCAGAGCCCGCTTCTTCCAGATGATATAAGGTTCGAAGGGTTACCAATGTGCACATTCCAAGAACCAAGTTTGAAGATTGGGACCTAGCAGATAGCAATAAGTTTCCTAAACTACCAGAAGGCACACTATTGCCACAGAAGTGGTTACTAGGCATGGAAAGGGTCAGACTGCTGAACCTCAAGTGGATCCCTCACTATCACCGCATGACTATCACCATATTTGTGATTCGATAGCTGCTAGGTCTCATTCATGATGGATATCTCTGGTTGGAAGAACCGATCCCGATCACACCCAACCTAGTCCATCGGATTATGCACCTACCATATAAAGGGAATAACCCCACAGACATAGCAGGAACCCATAGCGAGGGAGGCCTCACCGAAATAGTTAAGGAAACGTACCATCTAGAAAAAGGGAAGTGGGGGTATGTCATAACAAGCATTAGTGACTGTGCAGTACAAGTCACCACTCAGATCCTAGCCAGCAAACTTATGAGAAAATGTCACATAGATGAAGTGCCCACCATTGTCATCGCATTGGCGAGATAGTGTGTCAAGGGGGTTTAGTTCAATTGGGCACAGTTCTTATGTGATGAATTTTTGGCCAATTGTTAAGAAGCACAGGACAAAGGTAATACCTTTCACTATGCATGGTTTCTCTTATCAATCCTTCTGGTTACAGGTGACTTTCCACCAAAGAGCTAGTTTCCCAGCATTGAGGGTAGTCTACTGGAGGTAATACAATATATTTCACTTTGGGCTACAAAGAATGCAACAAGGGTTTCCACGATTTGGGCATTTTGGACCTCCATGGAAGGCAAGATACAAACACAGATTTCTTGAAGACCACACATGTCCCCCACAATTTACAACAATTTTCAAAGCACAACCGAGTTCAAGGTAGACATGCATCACGTGTATATCCATGCATGGAAGGATCCAGAGCGATCTTGGGTCACACTTCCATTCCTTGTAATGGATGATGCCATTTACACCATATTAGTAGCATGGCCTTTGGAATGGCATGCCCTAGACAAGGCCATTGTCTACCAAGTGGCCACATAGTACCAGAAGAAGGAACTCTAGCAAAGACTTATCCAACTAGCAGAAAAAACATGACAGGAACAGTAAGCCGCTTTGTAGCAAGAAGCTACCATGAGCTCAACAACAGAGGAGATCCAGGTAGATCAGGGAATAGACTTGGAATAGGACCCACAATAGGAATCAAAGACGTAGGACCACCTCAAGCAGTCTCACACTAAGGAATCACCAACTGCCTGGAAAAAGTCCAAAACAACGAAGGCTCTAGAAAAATAATTCATAGACAATAGCCAACTAGTAAGCAGTGTTACCACTAGTACGTTGCCTGAACTAATCACCGAACAAAAAACTGTGTTGGGGGAGATCAGAGTGTAGTTGCAGGCATTATAAGAGCGACCCCCGGGCTGGGTCACCTAACCAATAGCAGAGGATACAACCGTCGCCTAACAGATGGTTAGCACGCACACGCCACACACCCTACCATTGCCAGTAGGCACTGTCCAATCCACAGCCACAGGCGAAGAATGTGGTTGGGAATTAAATCTAGCTACCCTATCTAGAGAAGTATTATACCTACTCCAAGAGGGAGTAACTCAAGAGTTTCGAGCCCAGGAAGGTTGCGCTTTTCACATATTGACAGAGAAGAAGGTAAAATTAGAACAAGTCACTCTCCAGAACGAGGACCTGGCTGTACGATACCAAGAAGTAGAATAAGTTGTGATGGAGGTATGTAGCATGGTACTAGAGCTAGCCATCCTTGGGGACCCCCCACCAGCTACCAAGATTCAACACATGGTAGTTGGCTTTCACACAGCCCAGGCAAAGGCCACAAAGAACCAGGAGGAACTAGCATTATAGGTTGCAGAGCTCCGTCTCAGGGCCCACCTCCCACACCTCCGGCCAAACAGGAACGCCACTCCGATGAAGTTGTGGTTGGACTAGAAATGATGAATAATGTTGTTTTTGAATGCTCAGGACTACTCGGTTTGTACGTCGGGATACTCACCTCCCTCCAGGAGGACTCCACCATTCAATAAGTAGAAACCAAGGCGAGAAAGTTACAACAGGCCTATGACATTGCCCATGGGGCTGCACAGATGGTCACTATCATATAGTAGTTGGCCAAAATGAAGGAGGCCCAGGCTCTCAAAGCCCAAGTTGACATAGCCCGACAATAGGAGGTAGTCTTGAAAGAATGTATCTAGCCTTGGCTCGATGAAGCGTTCGGTGTATCTACAACCATTGAAGGTAAGGTGACACAGATGCAGACAGTATGTGTGATGGAGCAGGCAGCTGCAAGTGATAGAGATGCCACAGTGTCTTACCTGGAAAAGGTACAAATACTTGCAGCCAAATTTGTTGCAGAGATTGGCGAGATATAGAAGTTACTGACTGACCTCCACGCAAAGATCCCTGCACCAGCTGAGTGACTTGGGATGAGTCATGATGATTGTGTTGGGGGATTGTTGGGTAGCGGAAGCCCTACGCAATAGTCATGGGGTGTGAAGCCCACATTTTTGGGAAAAAATAGGGGAAAGAATTTGTGGGATGCATAGAGTGTGATTCATAATGAGTCAAAGTAAAAGGGGTAGTCTGCCTAAAAATAATGTAAATTAATGTAAGTTGAATTAGCCCGCCCATGGATTGTAGTCCATGGAAAGGTATAAATAGAGCGAGGCTCTATGGGTAGAGTAGCTAAGTTTTGGTATGATTTTGGAGATCTGATATGTAATGGGTGTCTGAGAAGAGCATTCTAAAAGCATCTATAAGTCCGAGTCAGGGGTTTGGGTAGAGGATAGAGGCTTTGAAGCTGTGTGAACAGAGGCTTGGAAGAGTCCGCAACTGTGTGGGTGGACCCCTACAGCTGAGTGCACATGGTGGATCTGGATGTATTGGTGTGAAGTGGAAATGAAGATAAGTTCATTCTAAAATTATTTGTTATCTTTGACTTATCACGAATCTGGAATTTTGTATGGTTAATAAGACTATTTTTATCTATCTGCATTGATTACTGAATACTTGTGAATCGGGTTTTAATCTTAATATGTGAAGTGAATGGAAGGGATAATTGTTTGCTTAAAGACCACCTTAAAGTAGAGTTGAGTTGCAATACTTCATCCACTAGATTAAATCTATAGACTACATAAGGTATTGAGTGTCCACATGAATACAACATAGTAAGAAGCTGCAGAATAGAGCGCAAAACCTCCAAACCACATCCAAACATCCCAATGGTGTGGAAACCTGGTTCCAGCACCCTCCCCTACTAGCTTGAGTGAGAGATCAGTTCGAGCTTCATGGGCTGTTGCCGAAAGGGCCGGTAGCGGCGGGATTTGCTTGGCTAAATAATTCTTCCAAACTTGGGTTAGGCCAATATAAGCCAACATATACTACCTCAGGTGAGACCTTAGTCTGCACACTGCGGACTATTACCGAAAGGGCTGGTAGTTTCGGGATTTGTTTGGCTAAATCACTTCTGAACTTGGGTCAGGCCCCAACAAGATAACAAAATAGAATAGCTAACAGAAAAAAATAAAATAAAATAGGAACCTAGGGTTCAAGGCCCGGAGCAAGGCATCAAAGGACTCCTCCCTCCCCAGGACAAGAAACCAAACAAGAAAATTAACACACACACACGATAAAAACTAACACTTCAAGACATGAAATAGGGTTTCAAAGGACCCCTCCCTCCCCAAGGTGAGAGAATGGGTTTTTCAAAACCAAAACAACAAAAATGCTAGAGAAATCTAAGCTCAGGGACTGGAGCAGGGTGTCAAAGGACTCCTCCTTCCCCGGGGCAAGAGATTAGACCTAATAAAATAGGAAAACAATAAAAGCACAAAAAAAAATAAATACCTAAGCTTAGGACCTGTAGTAGAGTGAGAAAGCTCGTTCTCTCCCCAAGATGAGAGATTGACCCTCTAGTTGATACAGATTGTCTCTTACACCTTGTTAGCCTCCCCAACAATGGCACCAAAATGTTGGTGTCTAGGTATGAACAAATTATTCACCCCTTTTCCTACATTAATGTATCAATCCAGGTGCATATTCTTTTCAAGGCAACACGCAAGGTATATGCAGGGGCAAGGTTACAATCTTTCATCAACCAAGGGTTCGTGATTACCAAATCAAAGAATTGCTGTAACATAAATATAAACTCAACTACAGAACTTAAAAAGGTATTCACAGTGTTCTAAAGAATCTATAACAACAATCAAGAAATAAACACAACAATGAACAACACACACATAAAAAGAAAAAATGCAACACCTAATCAGAAGAGTGGGCCCAACTCTCTGATCAAGGTTGTGTTACTCACAGCAAAATATAGAACAGAAAAAAGGGTTGTATTTTATTAATCTGAACAATGTTGTTACAATATAATTTAGGGTCTGGCTAACCCCACGTATAGGAATGACCTATATTTTATACAATACAAAGGGGAGTAACATCTCTCCCCAAAACCTAACAACCATATGCCCAAAGATATACATCATTTCAACACAGCACTAGTGTCGAGAGAGAAAGAACAAAAATGATCGAAAACGGGTTGAGAATAGCTGCAAATCAGTAATGTTGTTTCATCATGGTCAATCAGCTGCTGTGAATCATGAAACTGTTGTGATATGTTGTGAGGTCAACACGTGCACTTCAAAATCTGAGGTCATAACATGTTTTTAGTGGGTCGCATAGGCAAAACCCTCATGAATCTACTTCATTAATTAAATATCCCAGGAGATGAAGAAAGGGGAATTACGTCATAGTTTTACATGGTAAATATATGTGAATGAATACAAAAGGGGTGAAAAGAGGAGTGGAAATGCAAGAAAAATATAGGTCGATTTGGTGCCCAACACAAATAATGAGAAGAAAAAGGTTCAGTCAACTCCACATGTCACAAGGTGACATCAAAACAAGGGGAATGAATCAAAAGGTGGTTAAGTTATGGAGAATGAAGTGGGAGATGATTACGAGGAAAGGTGGTGTAATGAACCGGTAGTGGGACCAATGGTTTAAAAGTAGGTATTTGTACTTGGCCATCCACTACATCACCCAAGGAAGTCATCCAAAAGTAGAAATAATCACTGACTCCCATGTGAAGTGTTAGTATTTCGAAAAGATGAAGGCAGAGGAAACTTTGAGGAGTCAATAAAAATTTTTCTCTCGGCATCCCTACAATGGAAACCTATAGGAAAAATTTGGCATCTCAACAAACCAGAGCACCTACAGGAAACTACATGAAGGCTACATGATATAGACTTAATTACCACACAGAGTTGCAAGAGGACACTAAGGAGCATCAATTCAAGAGCTCTCATCACCAAAGCGTAGGAAATGGAGCTATGTGCCATACCTTCTATGATTTTCATCTAAATCGAATAAATCCTTTTTTCTTCTGAGTATTTTCTATATGCATAAATATAGAGACAATTTTGTGAAGGTTAGTGAATGACAAAGTCTAAAACCTCATCACATACTAAAGTTCTTAACCTATAACCACACAAAAATCCATCAAATAAGAATTATGAGAAAATATGGCAAGAGGTTTCAACAAAAGAGAGCCCACCAACACAGCCAAAATACACCATCATCCTATTGTCATAGAAATATTTACAAGGCATCAATGGATGGGATTCTTTGAGTTATTAAGGGGATGCAATGATGATTTGGCTAGAGAATTTGAAATGTCACCCATACTTCTCACTAGAGCTAGTTCCACTGCTGTAGTGAATGGTTTGTTAGTAGAAATTACCCCTTAGAGTAATAGAAGGATAACTACACTCCCCCTAGTATTACAATGGAGAAAAGAAGACAAAAATAACAAAACTCTTGCAAAGAAAGGTTTTTTCTTGGAGGAAGAAGAACCAATTGAAGACAAAAATGGGGTTAGAAGCGAAAGAATTACATATCCCTGTAATGAGGTGATTTAGCACATCATCAAGTATATTTCCTATTAAGGTAAATGCAATGTAGTGCATGGATACCACTTTTGACTCCTCCATGAGCTAAGATTTGGAGAAGAGACACCTCCTCATAACAGACTTAGTATACCTTATTCTCTATTACAATCAATGATAGACATGAGCATCAAGGTACAAGAGGGAAAACATCAGCAACCATCACATCATGGGTTGATCAACTGATCCTCGAAGATGCTCTACACAATTTAAGAATCCCTATTGCATGGTCATCATTTACAGACATGCAAGAACAAGGAGAAATTTGAGCCATTGAGTATGACAGAGCTGATCTAGGTGGATGTTGGTGGCCACCCACCTATCCCATTTGGACCCCCGCAACTGTCTCTTTCAGTTTTTCAGTTTCCGTAAATGTAGCACAATTTACTATTTTTAGCAGTTTTTTC
>APFE030890201.1:0-39133 GCA_000404065.3 Pinus taeda | reverse complement strand
ACCGATTTTTCCCTTCCGAAAGTGGTAATTATCAGATAGATATTTCTAACAAGCTATCATACGCGTCAAATGAAGATCGTATGCCAAATTACGACCCCGGGAAATTGTTGTACCAATTTACCCAAAACGGGGCCCACAATTTGGAGTTTCATCTTCTAGGGTTAGGTTTTGGAATGTGAAGGGTTTTCCATTGTTTCCCAACAATAAATAGGCCTTCGAGCCTCATTGTAACACAGTTCGGAACAGTTCAGAGGCATGTAGCAACCACATCTCTTCTCAGAGATAAGCTACCATCGCCCTAGCTGGTTTATTTCCATTTCTAGTTGTAAGCATATTTCGGTATTTTCCGTTAATGAAATGAAGTATTATTTCCGCTGCATCTTTGTGTATATGGTTATCTCTGTATTTTATTGCGTTCCTGTTTAAATCCGGATCAGTGGTATCAGAGCGGTCTGCTTTTTCTCTGTTTTTCTATGCATGTCCCCAACGAGGACGGGATATAAGGAGTTAGGGCTTGAACTGGTCGAACCTTTGCAAGACCAGCCTCGAAAATCTCGACGGCCTCCCATGGTGGATGAGAAGAAAGACGAGGGAGTAGGAGATCCTATCAAAATCCTGCTCGAAGAAGCGCTCGAGCGGCAAAGGAACGCGATGATGGATAACTTTGCGCAGATCCTTTAGTGGCTACCCAAAGGTGACACATCGGCTTCCAGCAACTACTTTGGAAACACCAGGCCCTAAAGGTACAAGTTAATTTTGAAATCCCCATATTCGAGGGCCAGATAGATGCAGATGCCGTAGATAAATGGTTAAATCTGCTAGAGGGTTATTTTTCTGTTCATGAATTTTCAAGTCGGGAAAAGATTGTTTTCGCTCTTCTCAAAGCAGCCCCCCACGTGAAGGACTGGTGGGAAACCTACTGCGAGCAGAAGGATGAAAGTACAGGTTCACTATTTTCAACTGCACCCACTTGCGATTCATTCCGAGATGCCATCAAGGAGCAGTACTACCCTGTCAAAAGCTATGAGGACAAATACATCAAATGGACCATGCTGTGGCAGGGACGGGACCAAGATGTGTCTGAGTTCACAAACATCTTTCACACCCTTTGCACAAAGTTGGGTATCAAAGATTTTGAGCTGCATTTGGTACTCAAATACCGCGGCTACCTACACAGATACATCCAGGAAGAGATGGAGTTCTTGAACATCTCCTCACTCGGCACAGCATACCGATACGCTTTCAAAATCCAGCAAAATTTCAAACAGAAGAAGCGAGACTTTGGATCTGCAAATCTGAAGCCCAAAGGACAAAGCCAGGGCGGGGTGACCAAGACAACCCATCGAAGCCGCAAGAAAAGAACAACACCACAAAGCCGAAGAAGGACACAGGAAAGTGGTGTGAGTTCCATAGACTCCCTCTCATAACACAAGTGAGTGTTGGACCAAGCAGTCACTGGTGGTCGAGTTGAAGGCTTCCGAATCAGATACATGTTCCGACCCTGAGCTAGAACCTGACAAGGGGAATGGCAAAGGGAAGCAGATCATTGATGCAGATCCCAGCGCCACTGTTGTCGCTGCCAAGATCCAGAAGAATGAGCCCGAAGAGCTAGAGGAGGGGGAACGTCTTTTCCACTCACATATGTGGGTGAAGGGTTCACCGTTGCAATTCATTGTCGACAGTAGCAGCCAAAAGAACCTTATTTCAGCAGAGGTCGTGAAGCGATTGGGCCTACCGACTACACCACACCCACAGCCGTATAGTATCGGGTGGATTCATGAAGGACGAGATCTCAAAGTTCGCCAGCAGTGTCGCCTTCCCTATAGCATCAAACCATTCACAGACGAGGTATTGTGTGATGTTACACCTCTGGATGTTTGTGATGTATTATTAGGCCAACCATACTTGTGGAGGTGACATGTTGTGTATGAGTCAAGGCCTCATGCTGTCATTATTTCTTTGAGTAATTCACTATACAGGATAGCAGAGGTAGCCCCACCTACTGCCACCTCTTTGATCACTGCTAAGAAAGGCAGCAAGCTCATATCATAGACTAGGAAATTTATTTTCTGTCTGGTTCGCTCCCAAAGTTAGGGGAAGATCATTGCTACATCCATGACCCCCACAAAGGGTTCCTCCACGTAGCAACAGCAACAGCAAAGGGATACGGTCATGACAGAACATAGGAACAACTTCTCCTCACCCACAGGGGTACCACATAAGTTTCAGGTGGGCGACAAAGTTTGGTTACATCTTCAGAAAGAATGCCTTACAAGAGCTCATAGAAGCTATGACCACTCCGACATGGTCCTTACACTAGTACCAAGGCTATGGGAAACAATGCTTTGAAGCACAACATTCCTCCATTCCTTCGCTTGCACCAAGTGTTCAATGTGGACCGCCGTCGACCATGCTTCCCACCATTTCTGGGCACATCAAATATTGTAGAACAGCTCACCAGTGACCCAGCTCAGCAGAAGCTTCCCCATCTTAGGGAGGAACTCAACGCAATGGGGACCATTGCTTCCTAAGGGGGGAGGAATGATCCAGGTGGATGTTGGTGGCCATCCACCTATCCCATTTAGACCCCCATAATTTTCTCTTTCAGTTTTTTTTAGTTTGCTAAATTGTAGGACAGTTTACTATTTTTAGCAGTTTTTGGGTCCTGAACTTCCAGAGCCGTTTTGAGGCCCTAAACGATGTTTTTTGGGAAATCTAGGGTAACATGGGTCCATGGACCGATGTTGCCTCCCAAAGTGGTAGTGCTCGGATAGATATTTCTAACGAGCTATTGTACGCGTCAAATGGAGATCGTATGCCAAAGTTACAACCCCAGGAAATTGATGTACCAATTTACCCAAACGGGGCCCACAATTTGGCGTTTCATCTTCTGGGGTTAGTTTTTGGGATGTGAATGGTTTTACATTGTTTCTCAACAATAAATAGGCCTTCGAGCCTCATTGTAACACAGTCCAGAGGCATGTAGCGACCACATCTCTTCTCAGAGATAAGCTACCATCGCCCTAGCTGGTATATTTCCATTTCTGGTTGTAAGCATATTTCAGTATTTTCCATTAATGAAATGAAGTATTATTTCCACTACATATTTCTGTATATGGTTATCTCTGTATTTTATTGCGTTCCTAGTTAAATCCGGATCACTTATTTAGATTTCTAATGAAATTGGATTCTTTTTCATCCAATTCATGACTAGAGTCTCCTTGATTCATGTGATTACTTCCTTCCTTGACTAATTTAGATGCTACCTCTTTGATTCCTAAATTTCTGTTTTCTATTCTAAGCTCATATGTGGTGAGTGTTCCATGAAGCATATCCATGCTCAATTTATCCATTTTTGATAGCTTTTCAATGGATGGTACCATGGGATTGGATCTTGAAGGAAGTGAACTCAATATTGTCTAAATGACATCAGAAACATGGAATTCTTCACCAATACCTCTAATATATTTGAAAACATTTTCTACTCAAAGAAAATGTGAAGCAATATTCTCATCCTCTCCCATTTTCTAAATTTCAAACAAATCCCAACAAGATTGTAGCTTGGCTTCCTTCACTTTATTGTCCCCTTCATAATAAGTTTTGAGCTTATTCCATAGGTCACGGGTTGATATGCAAAGCATTACATTAAAAAATTCATTGTCTTCACTCAAATGGCATGTTTAGCTATGGAATCAGATGTATAGAGAGCCTTACTAGTCATGTCAATGGGAGGAGTAGTAGGAACTTGATAGTAGTTCTCCATAACTTCCCAAGAATTATCTCCCAAGGATATGAGGTAGTTTTCCATTCTTATATTCCATAGGCATGGTTGGTTCCATGAAAATGAGGAGGGTTTCCTGATGATCTGATAGAGACCATCTTTCCTAAGATCAACCTTCCAGTGATTAATTGATCCTAAAGAAAACTGCTTTACTGCCAATTGTTATACTAAATATTACATTGAGACCAACAATGAATAAGTGTAATGGAAAATTTAACATTTCAAAACCATTTCATCAATAACAAAATATATAGTAGTGCATTAGTAACTAACGTGCATCAATTAATGAATAAAACTATGCATTAAGTGATAATAATTACATCAACACATGAGAACACTAACATTTATGTCCAAAACCTTGTGAGAGAAAACCACAAATTCCTTTTGTCTTCATCAATTTTAATACATAGATTTACAAGCAAAAACTAGTCACAAGGCACCCACCCCTAAACGTAAATTTGTAAGCATCAACCCCCAAGATGTGCAAGCACTGGCTTGCAATAGGCTACAACCTGATTGAAGAACCAACCTCAATAGTTGGCAAGAACTAACTTACAATAGGATTCAAAATTATTGTTTATCAATCTTTCTATAATAGCCATGGGTTAAAATTTGATCTAATAAATTTAATAGAGGTAAAATAACACCAAGGTCATGGGACACACATTCCATGCTGAATTTTGGGCTACTCATCCTAGTGGGTGTTCATTTCGGTTTATTATGGCTAAAGAAATCGACAAAGGCATTGAAAGGAAAAAGTGGTATTAATTGGTATTTTACTTATGAAAATAAAGGAAAATAGTATAAAAGGAAGGTTAAAGGTCACAGAATTGCATGAGAGGAAAATTGAAGGAAAATAGAGGAAATAGAAGAAAATAGAGGCCTCAATAATAAAAAGGGTTATGAGGATTAGTAGGCAGATTTTGCTCGTTAACCTTTTGACAGTGTTGGGTTGTAGCTCTCTCTTTGTTCTCTCTCTCTCTCATACTTTTGCACACTTAGAGTATTTTTGGAGCACTCTAGCATTGGAGAAAGCAAGGAAAAGGAAAGAAAAGATCAAGAAAGGAAGAGTTGGATCAAGTGGCTACAATAGGATTACTTGCAGGTATCGAGTTTCATGTATGATTTCCTTGTTGGTTTTTGCATGCATGGTACATGCATGTGTGTATTTGGTTGTCTTGTTGTCATTGACATGGGATTTTCCAGGTGTGACAATGGTTTTAGCTTTTTCTTTCCATTTCCAGATAGCCATGGTGTGATGGTGATATTTCATTTGGTTGAGATTTGGATTATTGGATGGTTTTGGAACCAAGTGAGTTGGTCTTAGGAAAATTCCCAAGGGCCTAGGAATCCCTTGACTGGTAATGGTGGGATTGAAGTAAATCCTGACAGTGGAGAACAGAAAGTTCCTCAAGGTATTGGTGAAGTAGTCGGGAGGCATCCAAGCTTGTTTAGGGCCTAGTGATCCCCTAATTGATTTTCGTGGGATTATGGTAAAGCCTCATAGTGTATATTTTTATTTGGGCCTAGTAATCCCTTGACCAGTAATGGCGAGATTTCGATAAAGAATGGTTGTGTAGGTACTTTTTTCAGGCCTAGGAATCCCTTCACTAGTTTTGGAGGGATTGCAGTAAAGTATGAGGAAGCATGGTTATTTTGTTGTGAGTCACACATTCATGATTGGAATATGGCATAGGATTTATTGGCTGAAATAAATATTTGGTTCAACCCAATCTATGGTTGGGTGGTACGTGGAAGTCCATGACTTGTTTTGCTTTTGCATATGTTATTAAGAACTCTTTTCCTCTTATATTTTATGGGTAAATGTGCTCACTACGATGTAGCTTTGATGGTTTTTCTATCATTGTTATTATTCTGGTTATATGCTGGTTATAAGCATGGTTTATAACAAATTCTATTTATGGTTCTTATCATGTTTTGTTTGTTAAATCATTGGTTATTGAATGCGTGACCTAATAGATGTTATTGTAGCTACTATGACAAGGCATTAGCCCTTCTTGATGATTTTCAAATAAGTATGAGACCCCTATGTTTAGATATGCATTCATGACCTATAGATTACATGTTCAACATATGTAATACAAGAACACACACATGAATACATTAACATGATTTTGGGAAGGAATTCCAACCATCATTCTATTAGACTTTCAATATATTTATACACGGATGTTATAGTTGGAGTGATTGTACCACTACTCCACACTACCAATTATAACACTTACACATAGAGAAGTTAGTATCTTAACTTATCTCTAGATGAAGCAAGGTTCTAAATAGAAAGCAATTTTCATAACTTCTCACCATGAAATACTTTAAGATTACTGTAGTTGAAAACATTAAAGGGTATTGATATATACAATATTTGTCCTTATAATAGATAATAACTAATGACTAGAAATAATTACACTTTGGTTCAACTCATCATCCCACCATACCAAATGGTTCACAACATTCAACACATTATTTATACTTATTTAGGGGACCATAATATTCAATTCCTAGATATATCCTTACAGTTATGCACAATAATCCAATCATAACACTTCAACAGTTATTATGGTTGATTTCACCATCCCAATGCTTGAACATGTAGCACCAGTTTAACATATGTTGATGGGTATTATCATGTCATACAAAATCCATTCATGAAAAAATAATTATTAACCTTAAAGAATTATACAAACATGCCTAACTAATTTTTCTTGCATAATTATTCAATGAAACATCACAACAACATGTCTCTTATAATTGCCACATTCACAATAGTATTTCATTACCAAAAGCATCAATTCATTTCATTAGAAGGAAATAAGCCGCAATTATGTGAATCTCCTAGATAGACTAGAAATTGAAGAATGGGGTGGAACTCCCTACCCAACTATAGGGATAGCTATGCTATAGGTTTCTTGTAGATAGTCTCCCTCAAGCCATATTTGATGCCTTAGGGGAAGCTTCGCACACTAACTAAGTTATGCGAAAATAATAGTGACCATACAAAATTGGCCCTAAAAAAACAAACTTTGAAACATAAGAATGTAGAAGAATGATACTATTCCACAATATATCTCTAGGTTTACAAAAGTTCGTGATGAAATTGGAGGGGTTGGGTTGAATGTTACAAAATATGACCTATTGAGCCCATATCTTCTAGGCCTTCCAAAACCCTGGCACATCTACCAGGACTCTATGAATGGAAGGGAAAAATTACCGAATTTGGGAAGGTTGTGGTCTGATTTGGTTCAGGAATAGTTTAGGAGAAATAACAGAGATGGAACATCATCCAAAGCTGAGGATGAAGAGAATTTTTTCTTGTTTGGAAAATGGAAGAAGGGAAAACGAAAGAAGACCTAGAGAAAACCTGAATCCAGCCAAAATAATGGAAAGAAGAAATATTTGAGCAAGATAAAATGCTTCCACTACCATGAATTTAGGTACTATGCAACAAAATGTCAACACAAGAAGTCTACGAAGAAGCCATCAGGAGGAGTAGTAGGTGAAGCACTGGCTTCACAATTCAAATTAGACTTCACCCTCATAGCATGCATGGTTAGCACTATTATGGCGAGTGTCTGCTAGCAAGAACACACATGAATACACAAAGAAAAATAGGATTTTGGGAAGGAATTCTAACCATGTTCTTTTAGAATTTGAGTATATTTATACACAAATGTTATAGTTGGAGAGATTGTACATGCTCTTAACAAACCTTATTTACTTTATCTTAGATATTTATTGAATATTACTAACATTTATGCAATACATAATATATGATGACAAAATAGGCCTAAAGACCCTTACAAAATCATCTAATTGGCCCTTTGTCACCAATTCTCCCCCCTCTATAACATGCACCTCCTCTTCCATGAGTGAAATCAGTCACTCTGAATGATGTGTGATCCATATGATTAGCTAGAGAATCCAAGGCTTTGTAATGGTCAATATGATGCATAGGAGACCCACAGAACTCATAAAAAATAAAATTTGGCACATTTTAATATTTTTGTCATATATGACACAACCAATGTGAGTGACCATAAGAATTCCATATCTCAAAATACTCATTTGAATACGTACCTTGTTGGTTTGGAAATACATGATACCAAATATGTCCCTGAAGAGGAACACTCATTGACACTTGTGCAACTCCTCCTAAATGTCCTTCCTATGGAGGAGGAGATCCTATTGGAACATTGGAGGGTCTCAACCCTCACAACCTTGGGAATTCATTATGTATGGAAATTTGTAAACCAAACCTAAGGATGAGTAGGTATTTCCTTATTCACCTATTTCAATCTTTCAGTCATAACAACAATCTGATTTTGCAATTCATTTAATGCGGTATAAATAGAAGTAGAATTGGGTCTAAAGTGACTAGGATATCCTACCAGAGTTTCAAGATCCATTGCTTGTTCTAAAGGTTCTTGAAAGTTATTGATCTTACGTTGTGCTAAATATTTCCTTGTCAAAGGAAACAGAGCTTGAATGAACCATTCCTTTTGATAATCAATATGGATGGTATGTGTTAACTTCCCTAGAGAATCCTTAAATCTCTTCATACATTCCCATGTTGAATCCCCTTCTATTTGCTTAATTCTTGCAACTCTATTAAACCCTACTGCTTTGTCTAAGGTAGTTTGAACTCTTTGATAAACTTCTCCCTTAATGCATCCATACTCAGGTTTGAAATATTTCGTATAACCTTTGTATAATATTTAAAAGCTCAATCCCTTAATGTTGTTTGAAATTCAACTAGCTTGGTTGCATCCAGAGTCCATCTAGACCTCCATTTCGACTCACACAAATAGTAATTTTGCTCCATGTCTTCATCACCCTGACCATTAAAATCAAGGTAATGATTAAAGGAACCAACAACATTTCCATCCATTGGAATAGAAGTGAAAGAGACTAAAACAAATCCTTGTAAACCAAGTTGAGAAATATTACTCAAATCTCGTTGATTACCACTAGAATAATTGTTAGCTCTATTTACCTTGAAAAACTCCAAAGTTGTAATGAGTTTATGAAGGAACCTTATTGAATTAGGATAAAGCACTAGAGGAAGGCATGGAGGAATGTTGGTTGAGTTTATACCTTGCAGAACATTGATTTTAGGGAAAAGATCATCTTCATAAAAAAGCTTGTAAATCATAAACTGCATCTCTTCATCTACAAGGTATAAAATCTTTGGGCTCATCATTAGGGTTTCACTTAATTACTAGTAAGCATTATAGCCTTGAATTTGTTCCCCTTCTACACTTCCTCTAGCTCATATTCCTCCACTAGAGCTCACATCTCCTTTCAATTCTCCCTTTTTCATCTCAAGGTTGGACAACACTTCTCCTATTTGTTTCAAATCCCTTCATCTTATCTAAATCTCTCTTATATTTCACTCCCTCCATTCATCAAATAGTTGTTCCCTCCTCATTTCTCTAAAATCTCATTCATTCCACATCTCCTCCCTATCCATTGTAACTATTTCTTATCTTTCGAAACAAGTCATTGCCTCCCCAAGATCCCCCCAAGTACAGAGATTTTAAGTTTCCATATCATATGGAGGAAACTGTAGTATTCTTTGTTCTACCAACAAAACCTTAATCCAAAAAGGGGTCTCTTTCAGAAGTCACCCTCTTAGCCAAAATATGAATATCACATCCACTTTGGAGAATAACTAGTGATTCTTTGTAGCAAACTCAATGATGTATCCCTCCAAAGTGGTGCACAACCAAAAATTGATGGCTCTAGTAAGATCATGATTTAATCAATAAAATAAGCTAGATTAGATTTAGTCCAAGTCTGATAGATTCAACCAACACTCTTATCTCTTAAATATTTCCACAAAATACTCAACCACTATTACAACTTCTCAGGGAACTCAACCCAAAAGGTCTCATATTGGTCATAGGTAGGTTCTTGAATGTTTCTCTTAATAGTTCTTGTCACCATTATCAAACCTCAATTAGATTTTAGGCCATGGAAATGAAACCATTTGTTGGTGAAAAATTATTATAGATGTAGAAATATTGTGATAGAATTGCAACTGCCCAAGAAATTTAATCATAAATCAAGAGACACAATTCTACTCAGCTGATTTACAAAAATTAGTTCACAATTTAGAACAACATTCACAAGCATGCATCAATCACATACACAAGTACACAAATGTATCTAGGGGAAACCAATTGGTAAAAACCCCTTAAGCCTTCTTGCATTAATCATATGAATAAAGAATCTATTATAATTGTTAGCTCTAGCTATGAGCTCAACTTGCAAAAGAATAATTATTCTCTTTGCTCAATGAGAATCTCTGACCCAGACTTAGTCAATTTATGGCTCCACCTGATCTCCTATTTCCCTATGCAAATCCTAAGGAAATTATCCCCCTATTATTTAGTATTTTCCACCAAAATTATTATGCAATTCCCAACGATTGATCATTGATTGCATGAAACACATGTACACTCAAAACTAGTCTACAATTGATGTTACACTGCCTTGGAACCTACACAAAAACTAATAAATTCAAATTCCTTGCATGCATGAGATATTTTTGCTTGATTTATAAGTTAACTAGAAGATCTTTGAGTTATATTGTTGTCCCACGGCACAAATGGCCTTCAACTAGTTCTATTAACTATTAGAACTAGTTTAACTGAGTACAAATAGAAATAACTAAACTGAATTGCTACAAATTAGCGATCAACACATGCAAATTGAAATCCAATCCCACTAACTAAAATTTACTAGACTAACTGAGTGACAAGAGCCATCTCACCTCAATTAACTACCTCCAAGTTGTCTGCTGATGTGGAAATTTTGAATTTTCTCAATTCAACTAAGGCTAAGTCAAATTGAGCCTTTCTTGTTGCACTTCTCAATAACAGAGACCCGAGGTTCTAGCTCAAAGTGCCAACAAAATTTTGCATCAGAGTATAGCCTAACGTTAGCATTTTTGATCTTCTGTGAGGGAATAGAGTCTCACCTGAGGAATTGTCGAGACTTTGAAAGATGGAGGTTGTTTTATAAATAAAGGAAAATAGAATGAAAATCACATAACCCATCATTCATTCAAAATAGTTAATACCAATTCATATCATCACACAAACATTTGAAGAAATAAAAAATTTAAAATAGAACCAAACACATAAATAACACATGGGATTCTTGGATATCATGAGGTCAAATCCCCTCGATGCCCTTGGGGGTTAGGCCCTGCTTGTTTGGCCAGTAGGTAGATCCCTTTGGGTTGATCTACCTATCTTTTTCCCATGGATTTAGCAGCCACCCAGTGTCCGTGAACCACCCTTAAAAGAAAAACACATGGGATTCCCTTGTGACAGATATCATTTTATTATACCAATAAAGATCAAGAGCCCATATTACATTCTCCATCATATACATCATTAATATTATAGGAAAATACATCAAATATCTATGGATTAGCATTGTCAAATACGACACGAAGGACTTTGCAGTATGATATTGGAATACAACAACATTTCACCCTCTTCCATAATCTCCCTTTTGTCTTCGCCTCACTACTTCTTTTATAGTTTATGTATGTTGATATGGTATAACTTAGCTCTTCTTTGATTGGATCAATCGTTCTTCATTTTACACTTGCTTGATGTTGTTGACCTATGTCCACACTTGCCTGATGATTTATAAAACTACAACTAACTTTTGTGGTTGTTATTCTTTCATTTATGTTGCCAGTTTCTGAGCATATTTAACCATTCGAGAGTGGCTTCTTTTGGCTCTCAATTTCTCCTTTTTTTGCCACCATCTTTTGGCCAAAACTTACCATTTCAAAAATGAAGGACCCAACATTATAACCAATTTATCCTTCAATAGTTTGATAACCTCTTGTTGGAATTGTATGTGGTTGTAACACCCCTAGCCACGTATTGGGGCACACTAATATGCATGTTACCGTTGTAACCCATTTTTCAAAAAAAATTGTTTTTATTTTATTTCTTGTATGTATTTTATACATGTCTAGAAGAATTTTTAAATGCAATGATCTCATGCATTAACAATTAATTGCATAAATAATATCATCAAATTAAAATTTTCATGAAGTTCAAAAAAATACATGGATTATTGCAATAAAAAAAAGATAATCATGGAAAATAAATGCTTATATTTTTATTAATACCAATTGGTTGTACACCTCAAGCATTCCTCCTAGTTATATACCATGTTTCTCATATTCTCTCAACAATGGGTCACCCCCGAGTTGGGGCTTTGATGCTGCAGGGAAATATATTAGCCAAATTTAGGTATATGTCTAGTACCATATATGAACCATGTATGAAACCTTAGCAGCCTCCAACCAATAGACACACATCCCTTATTATACCCACACACAAGTATTGCAACCCTTTATCTACACTCACAATCCCTCAAGTTCTGTCACTGCCATAAGGATGCCCAATTCAGTTAACCAAGGATGTCTTAGGGCCCTATGGCTTCTAGAAGATTTTGCTACCATCAAGCGTCTCAAGGTACCCTCCAAGTCCTCACATTGCAGACCCGTCTCACTTATCACAAGGTTTGTTGGCATTATGATATAGATGTTGTCCTTGATGGCAACTCACTCAGATGAAAGATCACAGTGTAGCAGGTTAACATCAAAGAATTACAGATCAGACTACAAAGAATGAAGAAAGAGATGTATATGCAGGTTCACCTTGACCAAGGTGCATACACACGCAAGTTCACTAAACACAAGTAGCGTATACATGCACATGCACTTTCACAGAAGGAAAAGCATGTGTATCCTGGAAAACTAAGTTTTGGGTCCAAGGTAGTTGGTCCACGCTATTTTTATCCATGGTATTGGTCTAAGGTATCTGGTCTGAGGTATTGGCCTTAGGTATTTGGTCCAAGGTATTGGTCCTAAGTGGTTTTGGTCCATGGTATTGAGAAAGGCCTAAAACTATAAAAGGAGGAGAAGATCATTAGGCCAAGTGCGTAAGTATCGAATATCTGATGAACTGTGAGATTTAGTATGCAGGTTATTGGCTTATGGTGTCGTGCTTGATCTGAACTAGGGATGAACCTTAGCGATTGATGGAGGATAAGATCTAATGAGGGATCAGGATCTTAAGGCTTAAAATGAATTATCTTTATATGGTTTGATCATGTTTATTCTAGATCTGAATACTAATGCATGTGTTGTTCTGTAAATATTATGATATGGTTATAACTAAAGTCTGGAATAGCTGTAGAATTATGGATTAATATTTGCAGATGTATAAGCTGGTTGGCTTTGAGAAAAGTGCGTATACACGCAGGTTCGACACATGGAAGTAGCGTATACCTTGTAAAGTATGTTTCAGCTGTTTCTGTTTTTTTTGTAGAGTTCTAGGTTCTGGTTTGGATTCCGGTTACTATATTCTGGTGACAGTATTCTGAATGATTAGATTGATGGGTTGTCAAAGTAATTGATTGATTCGGTTATGGTTGGTTCATGAAGTTATTGGTTGATGCAAATGTATTTGATGATTGAATTACAGTTGTGTTGTTGTTAATGGATCCAGTCTAAAAATATATGAAACATGGTCCTTGGAGGAAGAAAGAAGGTCATAGCCTTATATAGGTCGTAGCCTATGTACTAGTAATCATATCAGCTAGTACAAGAGTTAGTGGGTTGTAGCTTCCTTCTAGTAGAAGCTAGAGAACGAGAGAAGGTTGTAACCTTCTGCAGGTAGAAGCCTACGTATTGGTATAAGTCTACACCAGTACAAAATTGTAAATAGATTTTGTTATTATTAAAAGAAGACAAAGATGACAGCAGCAGGTGGTTTTCGCCCACATTGGGTTTCCACCTTATATCTTGGTGTTCATGTGTGTTGCCTATTTGTGATTCTTTATTCTGCTTTTATTGCACTATCTAATAAATCTCTGATATACTAGTTAAAGTTTAACGCATGATAAATTGCGTAAATCAAAACTTCTCTGCATAGATGTTGGTTGCTTTAAGTACATTCACGTATACACGCTAGTTCAGTTAGCTAAAGTAGCGTATACAAATCTGTTTGGAAAATACCAATTATTGATCTGATAATACTAATTCATCCCCCCTCTCAGTATTATTTCCAACAATTGGTATTAGAGCAGGTCCTTCAGAAGAAGCTTGATCGTTCGAAGGGAGATCCATCATCATGAGTAATCAAGAAAGCATGGGATCCATCGGACCACCAATCTTTGATGGGAGTAACTTTGTTTATTGGAAGATAAGAATCACAACCTATCTACAATCACTTGGAACAGATGTCTGGTAAACCATGGAAGGAGGATATACATTTCCATCAGCAATTCCTACATATACGGCAGGTAAAAAGCAATATGAAACCAATGTGGGGGTTGTCAATACATTATTGGGATATCTATCACAATCAAATTTTGTCAAAGTTATGCAACTCAAATCAGCCAAATAAATATGGGACAAAATAGTTCTAAGCTACGAAGGAGACTCTTAGGTAAAACATTCTAAACTGTAAACTCTCAAAATTCAATATGAAACTTTTAAGATGCACAATGATGAAAGTATAGCTAGTTACTTCTTACGTATAGATGAGGTTGTTAATTGCATGAATAATCTAGGTGAAAAGATAAAGGAAGTTACCTTAGTTGAGAAAGTTTTAATATCCTTGTTTGCTAAAGTTGAATCAAAATTATCTGCCATAGAAGAAAAACAGGATCTATAAACTATCACTATGACACAACTTCACAGAATCTTAACTGCCTTTGAGATGAGAAAAGGAGGCCCATTAGATATGAGAGAAGCCGCATTTAAAGCTTTAGCAAAAGGAAATGAAGAACTCAATGAATCAAGACATATTTCAAAAGAAGAAGATGAAGTAAACTTTGTCAAGAAGCTTCAGCGGGATTCTGGAAGATTTAGAGGTAAACTACCTTTCAAATGTTTTGCCTGTGGTAGAGTCGGTCATTATGCTGCCAAATGTCCTCATAAAGAAAAATATGATAAAGGGAAGGAATCTACAAAATTGAATAGAAAACAAAGTGTAAGTAAAAAGAGTTACTGTACTCATGAAGATAGCGATGGTTTATCAAATAGTGATGAAGATGAAAATAGTAATGACTATAGACTTCTAATGGCTTCTGAAGATGATAATTTTTGGGATGCTTTAGAAGAAGATGACCTTCATGAAGAAATATCTAAACTCAAAATCTATTTAGAAGAAAAGAATATTATTATAGATACCTTGACATACCAATTTGCTGAAAGAGAAAAACACAATGAAAAACTAGAATGTGAAATTGTGGATCTAAGAAAGGATCTTGAGAAAACAAAATCTCTCAATCTTAGATTTGCTAAAGGATCAGAAAAATTAAATGAAATTATCAAAGTGAAGTGTTCTTCTATGATAAAGACAGGTCTTGGATATACTGAAGAAGCATCTCAATCACAGAAGCTATCAACCTCCACTAAAAGCCACCTTGATGCAGCAAAGAATAGTGAACATTATGACAATCATCAACAAAGGCATAAAGCAGATCACTAGGTAAATCAGGCTCAATTTGCTTCAAGGATGAACAGAAGCCACAACCAACCTCAGGTAAATCATACTCAATTTGATTCAAAGGTGAATATCAATAGAAACTACAATTAGCGGGTCAATAAATTCGATAATCGCAAGAACATCTTTAATGGTCAATGTTTCTCATGTCATAATTTTGGACACAAAGCTGCTCAATGTGTTTCTTACAAAACCATCATGACTAGAGAAGCATGAAATCAAAGGAATGTGATAGGGATCAACAAAAGTTCCTATAATAACTTTTCTCTTCTTTAAAATGAAATAGAATGTTCAATCTGTAACAACTTTGGCCATAAAGAATCTGAATGCAGGAGTAAATTTCAGCAAATATCTCAAATTTAAAGGAGAAAACCCCATTATCCCAAAATATGGAGAAGGAAAGAACCTCAAGCAGAAATATGTGGTATAGCCTTGGATGCAGAAGGACAAGAAAATCAATGGTACATTGACAGTGGATGCTCAAAACACATGGCAGGTGACAAGAAAAACTTCACTCATATAATGCCTTAGAAAAAGAAAAGAATGTCTCATTTGGAAATGACACTCTTGCTGTCATAAAAGGTAAAGGCTCCATTTTTTTGAAATAAAAGTTTAAATTTGGGAATGTTATGTATGTAGATGGTCTAAAGCATAACCTGTTGAGTGTCAGTCAAATGTGTGATCAAGGAAATGAAGTGGTGTTTCGATCAAACAGATGTGTTGTTCGTGAGCTTGATATAGGAGAAACCGTGATCAAATGTACAAGAATGCCAAACAACTTATACATACTCAAGGGTGGACAACAACAGTGTTATCTAAGAAAAAATGCTGAAAACTGGCTATGGCACAAAATATTGGGACATCTAAGCTTTTCTCAAATAAGAAAAGCATGTAGATTCTAGGTTGTTCATGATCTTCTAGATATCAGCATTCCTAAAAATACAATATGCAATCCATGTCAATTCAGTAAGTAAACCAGTTCTCACATCATTGAAAAAGAAGAGTCAGCTAGTAAGCCTCTTGAACTTGTTCATACTGATTTATGTGGACCTCTTATCACTCAAGTTGTCCCTAAGCTCCTGAAGGGATACGGCCGAGGTAACCACAAACCAATCTTTGGATTACAGGTTCTAGCCCACCTGTCATCAGAGAGGGCTCTTTCTTGATGATTTAGTTTTGTTGATGATGATTGTAGGCTAGCTATTGTCTTCAGCGGGTTTTGTTTAGGTTTGGATGGTGTTTGAATGGAACGAAGATTCTTTCAAGCAGAGAGGCATGCATAGAATGATAAGTTTCAAACCATTGGGCATGGATTCAACGAGTAGGACCACAGGTAGGCTTTCTTGATCACAAGAGGAATATGGAGCAAGGTAGCTGCCCATGAAACAACCTTCAAGCTAAAGAGATGGGGTGAAATGTAAGGAATGAGAGGCAATTAAGAATCTCTCAATCAGCTTAACAGAGGGAAGGAAAATGAGCTCTATCTAGGGGCAGTTAAGAATCCCTGGATAACTATCATACATGGTGAATTAGGGCAAACATGAGCCAGATGGAATTCATATTTATGCCTAAAACAGATGGAAAACATAAAGAAACAAGAGAAATTGAGCATAGAGTGCAATTAAACAAGTTCTAAGCTAATCTTTCTTTCTGCTGCTTAGATAAAGATATATGGATGGAAAAAACAGAGGTAAGAAACACTTATTGAGTCATGTATCAGCACAGGAATTCCATAGTCACTCTTCAACCATTAAACACAGTACACAATTCATTCTCCCAGCTCATAAGCAGTCTTTGATTATAGAAATTATCAGACATACAGTGCAAGTCTCTGCTCAAACAAAACATCTAACCAACAAAAACCAACCCTCATTACATTTTTTAGGGCGGTATATATAGGTAAAATATCCCAAAAGTATTTATTACAGCCGACCTAAACAGGTCTGTGCGAAAAAGCATATTTAAATCTAACTTATGCTGAAATTAAGTGTAAGTAAATATTCCTTCGGCTGCGCCAAAGGCAACTGGATCAAAGCGAGTTAATGTGGTGTCCTCTGCGGCTTGGTGTAGTGGTTCTACAAAAACTGTGCCTTGAGCTTTGGTCCACTGATCTTTTGTGAATTTAATATGCAGTAAGTGTGATTTGAGTGCCTTTAAATGGCCTTTACTGCTTCTTTGACTTTGCCGGATGGTTCTTTAATGCTTCATCTGCTTCGAGTCGCTGATAGATCTTCACTGATAAAATTTGCCACAACTCTGATACACTTCACCGCAACTCTGATTTTCTCTGACATGGATTTTGGTTTCATACTTGCTCTGATATTCTTTAATGCCTGGATCGGGCCTCTCCCTTTCTTATGATACACTAAAACTACAAAATCGGGCCCTTTCTGCCCTTTTCGGTGCAAAAAGGGCTGAGGAATCAAAAGATTCCCCAAAGATTCCCCAATTTGGCCCATTTGGCCCATTTCCCATAGCTAAGCGCTAATCGCGCATTGAAAACTGCCTCTGTTTTTCATTCCGGGCTTCTGAAGCGACGATTTTGTACTTGTGCGATTTTTTGGCTATTGACGTCAGCATGATGTCAGCGGTATGACAGATGATGACATCATGAAATCAGTAGTGGGACCCTCTTGTACGGGTGTGACGTCAGCAGGGTGACGTGGCAGTACGGCGGGGTGATGACGTGGCAGGGACACAGTGGCAGGGTGATGTCAGCAAGGCACGGGTAGGAAGGGGTAAGTTGACAGCAACTTGACGGGTGACGTGGCGCTTACATCACGCAAGGGGAGGGTGGTTTCCGATTTTGGGCGCACCCCTCTTGCGCCTGGGCGGTATTGGCAGAGGGGATTTCGCCATAGCCAGGAGGGCGACACATGGCAGGGGTACGATGGCAAAACCGCCGATCTCCCGGGCGCTAACCCTCAGCATGTTAGGGCGTGAAAATACCCGCCCACCGTAGATCGCGGGTGCGCCAGATCTGAACACTGGTGGATAAGGTAAGGTGGCGGACAGATAAGGACGGGGCCCGTGCGCCAATTATTTAAATTATTTAATTTGGCGGGGAAAAAAACATGAGGAAAGTGGGTTTTGGGGTTAAACCCGAGCGAGGTTAATTTATTTACAAGCGGGACTTTAGGAAAAAGGGGCGGAGCCTAGGTTTTGTGCAACAGAAGGAGGAATTTATGCCGTGGAATGAGTCCAAGGGCATCACAAAGAGGTTTTTATACTTTAGAGGGGGGACTTAATGCACAGGAAGGGTTCCTTTGCATTGGAAGATGGCTTTTTGAGACAAAAAGAGGGTTATTACTAAGTTCTAGATAAACTTAGCAATTCCCAAGTGAACTTTATGGTTATTTTCAACCAGGGGGAGGGGATAAGTATATAGTGGAGTTATAAACATAGTTTTTAGTAGGGGAAGGGGAAATAGATAGGGAGCTAAATAGTAAAAGTTAGCAGTTAATATGACAGGTGATAAGAAAGTGCTAAGTATGAGAATCTCAGGCTTTTAGGGGAAGATGGTCCATAAAGGGAATGATCATTCCTTGAGTAAAGTAAATCTTTACCAAGGCATTTGATATGAAAATGATGACACTAAGAGATATCAAGCAGATTTTGACCTCTTTGGGGAAGTTAGTGAATGATTTGGGGAATGAAGAAGAAGGGGGAAGTTAGGCACGCCTTGCTTGAGCTCCTCCACATGAAACTTATCTGATAATTGTGACCTGAACAAATATGACACTTGAAAATATAAAATTGATCACAAATCAACATTCTGCAACCTCAAAACTACCTACCCAGCCCACCTACCTAGCATTTTTTCTTCTTTTTGGTTTGGGTGCACTTAGGCTTGCAGACCCAATTTTTCAACTTTTCTTTTTCTGTCCTCCTATCTAAAACTACCCGTATTTCTTCCAAGGGCCCAGATTAAGCAGTTGGGCTCCTTAATACTCTACTTGCCTAAAAATCTTCCAAGATTAAGTTGTTTGGACAGATATTAATTCTCTATATTCTAAAACAGGAAATTGAAACCTAGGGAGACCAAGATTAAACTGTTTGGACCTCCCTTTCACCGAAAAATTCTTCAAAAATGGACTAGTACATCAAAATTGAAACACAGTAGTGGCACTTGAACTGGCACATTCTCTTGGCCTCCTTTTCTGGCATCTATAGCAAATATGGAACATTGCAGCATGCAAAGAATGACATATTTGGCATGTAAAAATGTCAATCATGAAAGATGAGTAACCTGCTGCAGCAGGAGGCTAATAGTGGCTCCACTTGGGGATGGCTTTTCCTTATGAAAAGTCAAGAACAGCAGGTCAGACTGCCTGGATCTTCTATTGTTGCTGTAAATTGAAATTTTTAGTGCTGACTATTGGATAATTGAAACAGTGGAAATGAGAACAACCCTTCCCCTCAACCGAAATGTCTTTGACCTATGTAGCACCGCCTGCTTTCTTCTACGTGTTGTATTGACTGGATTTTTCATACAAACAAAATAAAATGTTGATATTTACAAACATTTATGTACAGACATGATCTTGCTGTAAGATCTTGAACGAAAGGTATCATGATAATGTTTTAGCATTCGGCCATTTACAGGGCCCTCCTCAGTTGTGCTGCCATCTTTAGATTTGAGAAAATATGTATTATTTCCTTGCACTG
This sequence comes from Pinus taeda, assembly GCA_000404065.3. Lineage (NCBI taxonomy): Eukaryota > Viridiplantae > Streptophyta > Pinopsida > Pinales > Pinaceae > Pinus > Pinus taeda. The sequence goes on along the minus strand of APFE030890201.1, from coordinate 19,114 downwards.
CGCTGATAATGAACGGTCCTTTCACCAGAAAATCAAACTTAGCATGTTTTCCTTTGTCTTCTCTTTGTGAATCCCACCTTAGAACTTTGTTGCCCACACAAAAATCCTCAGCCTTGGCTCTCTTATCAAACATTAGTTTGAGCTTTTGCTGCAAAATTTGAGCTCTGTCATATACTTGCTCTCTGGTTTGCTGAAGGTGAATGGTCTGATTGATTCTTCTTTGAATATCATTTGGTTCAGCCTGAATCTCCTGTAACAGTTTGATAGTAGGAATGCCCAAAGATGAAGGAAATCTGGCTTCCATGCCATATACTAGCTCATAAGGGCTCATCCCAATGGATTTCTTGGTTGAAAGTCTGTCTGCCCACAAGGAATTTGTGAGCTTCCTGTGCCAATTCTTCATGTTGTCTTCCAACACTTTCTTTATGATGTTGATGAGGCTTTTATTAGAAGATTCGGCCAGGCCACTACCTTGAGGATAGTAGGCTGAAGAGTGGCCCAAGGCAATGTGGAACTTATGGCAGAAGTTGATCATTTTTTTGGATTTGAAGGCAACAACATTATCAGTGATGATTTTCTCAGGGCAGCCAAATCTAGAAAGGATATTGTCCTCAAGGAATCGGATAATAGTGGAGTCATTGGCTTGCCTACATGGGATGGCTTTAATCCACTTGGTGAAATATTCAGTGGCTGTTAAAATCAACTTATGTTGGCCTGAAGAAGAGGGGTGGATTTCACCTATGAAGTCAAGACCCCATTGTTGAAAAGGTTGTTCAGTTGAGATAGGCTTAAGGGGCAAAGGGAGGAGTTTTCTTTTTCCTTCAAAGATTTGGCACTTGTGACATCAGACAACAAATTTTTTGACATCTGCAAATAGAGAGGGCCAATAATAACCAGCCCTTAAAATCTTGTCAGTAGTAGACTTCTAATATAGATGCCCTCCACAGTCCCCTGCATGGAATTCTTTCATGATGTTGTTGGTTTCATTTATGATTAAACAGTTTAGCAGTATTCCTTCATGATTTTTCCAAAACAGGGCACCATCTAAGAAACAGAACTTTAGGGCTTTCATCTTCAAAAATATTTTCTTGGTTTTGGACAATCCTAGGGAATCACACAGGTTTAATAATACATAGAAAATATCGGCATACCATGGGGATTGTAAAAAGGTTTCACTGATCTGTGGAGTCGCCAGCTCCTATTCATTGTCCAGCTGGTTGATGTCTAAGGCCTGAAGATTTGTTTCGGACATTAGTTTGGCAAGACCTTGTCCCTTTATCAGCTTGGTGGGTTTTATCTCAATGTCGTATTCAAGAATACTGGCAATCCATTTGCCTATTTTTCCTTCTAGTCCCTCTTGAGTCAATATGTCTTTTATAGCAGAGTTTTGGACATAGGAAATCACATGTGAGTATAGGATATAAAATCTGAAGTCTTGTATGGCTTTGACAAGGGCATAGGCCTGTTTTTCCATGATTTGGTACTTCAAGGGTGCATCTCTTAAGGCTCGGCTGAAAAATGTGATAGGCTTTTCATTCCCTTGATCATCCTTTTGCAAAAGAACAACAACTATCGTGTGATCTGAGGCAAAGGAGAAGATGATAAAGTCCTTGTCAAACTGTGGACTTGTGAGAACATATGTTTGAGTCAAGGCAACCTTGATACTCTCAAAAGCCTTCTTGGCTTCAAGAGACCATCTTACTTTGGCATCCTTTTTTAACATGTTTCTTAACAATGTTATCAGTTCAGCTAAATTTGGGATAAATCTCCTTAGGAAATTGATCTTTCCAACGAATGCTTGTAGCTCTTTTATGTTTCTTGGATATGGGTTTTGGAGGATTGCTTGAATTCTTTCCGGATCAATTCTGATACCGTCTTTTGAGATGATGTGGCCTAGCAACTTACCTTCCTCAAGGCCAAACAAGGATTTCTTGGGGTTCAAGGAAATGCCATATTTCCTACATGTCATGAAGATCTGCCTTAAGTGTTTGAGGTGCTCTTGATCAGATTTGGAGAAAGGGGTTAATTCATCAAGATAGACAACAAGGAATTCATGGATTTCCTTGGCAAATGTAATATCCATTTCCCTTTGAAATGTAGCACCAACATTCTTTAGCCCGAAAGGCATTTTAACATACTTAAATGTTCCCCACAGTGTGGTAAAGGCTATCTTGTCTTGGTCATCCGGGTGAACAAGTATTTGATTGAAACCTGAGAATCCGTCTAGTAAAGAAATTCTAGAGGAACCCACTACTCTTTGTAGGATGTGGTCCATTTTGGGCTAAGGGTAGTGGTCTTTTAAGGAGACCTGGTTTAAATTTCTTAGGTCTACACACAGTCTAATCTCACCTGATTTTTTTCTTGTGGGAACTAGATTGGATACCCATTCAGAGAATCTGATGGGTGCTATAATACCTGCTTCAAACATTCTCTTTACCTCCTTCTCAATGAGGGGAAGAAGCATAGGGTTTATTCTTCTAAGTTTCTGCTTGAATGGTTTTTGATTTGGTTTTAAGGGAATGGTGTGTTGAATCACTGAGGTGTCATAGGACTTCAAGTCCTCATAACTCCAAGCAAATACATCTTGGAACTCTTTGAACAAATCCACATACTTTGGTTTTTGATCAGGGGGCAGATTTTTGGACAATTTAATCATTCTGGGGTTTTCTGCTGTCCCTATATTATGTTCTTCTATAGCAGCATTTAAAAGATCTATTTTTGGCTTTTTGGGCACATCATTGTCATCAAACATATCTTCTAATGGAGTAAGGCTAGCAGGCAAAAAATTATTCTTTAGATCAATGAACTCAGCCTCTGCTTTGGCTGTTTCCTCTAAATGCATTTGTTTCAGTTGTTCTATGTTTGCATTGTCAAATACAGTTGGGTACAGGGTTTGTTTTGTTTTTGTAGCTGTTACAACCTGCTGATTTTCATTTGTTTGTTGTTGGGAATTGTTCACGGCCTCCATGTCAATGTTTAAATTTGAAAACTTGCCCTCAAGAGTGAGGAAATTGTTAATGTGGGCATCATTTTCAAATACTTGCCAATCTCTAATATTGTTAGGATTATCTCAGCAATAAAATGGTGATTTGGCTCAAAGGGAAGCTTGCATGTACTAGCAAAAGTGGTTAGGCTGTGTGCATGTATGTTATGCTCTCTGGAAATCTTGGCAAGCTCAGATTCAGCGAAGGTGTTAAGTATATCTGTTGCAGCAGTTCTATAGGCCCTCATCCTATTGTCATTAGTAATGAAGTTTCCCTTCATTTGTTGGATGATCAAATCAGAGTCACCTAGAATTGACGCTTTTCTGGCTCCTAGGACTTTGAGCAATTTTAGGCCTAAGAGGAGAGCTTCATACTCTGCCATGTTGTTGGTACATCTGAAATTTAGTCTATAGACATGGCCTTCTGCATGATTGTCATGTGTATTGTGAATCCATACACCTGCCCCTGCTCCTAACTTGTTGACAGAACCATCAAACTCTAAATACCATGTAATTTCTTGTTTTTGGTTTGTATCAAGAGTTTCAGTTATTTTAGTATTGGGAAGATCTAGAACTTCAGTTTGACGAGGTTCTTCTTATCTGCTAGTTGCCTTGACTGTTGTGACCATGTCATAGGCACGAACAACTGGTTCTTCTTTTATGCATGTCTCTAGCTCTGAAGCTAGAGGCTTCTCATCAATTGGGGGGTCGTTATCATCATTAAAAAGAATAAATGAATCCATATCAGAATGGATTGAGTAAATTGGAAAATTTTGGGGCATCTCCTCACTACTCACCACATACTTCATCAGTGTTTCTCTATACAGTCTCTTTGGTTGCCCAAAGATAGAAATAGTGGCATAAGGGACGTCGAGTTGGAGGGATCCTTCGAGTTTTTCTCCCCACGATCTTGATAGGAGCATACCATATTTTGTTGGAATGTTAGCAACTAATACATCCATTAGGATTGTCTTGTTCGGAAATTGGACTAAAGACACACAAAGGTCATTAATTAAGCCTAAGCACTTGACTTGACTTGAGTCAAAGGAATATAGATCTTTGTAGGGTCTTGTGGCATAAGATTGTGTGAGGCACCTGAGTCAAACATAGCATTGTGGAAGATTTTGTCATGTATGTGTAGACCGACATAAAAAGGTGGAACATATCCACATGTTGTTTTTCCATTAACTTCTGGACCAAACAGCAGCGCAGGGGTATCATCTAAAATGTTTACATCATCCTTGACCTTTGGTAGTTGAAGTGATCTTTGAATTTGTTGCCTATGTTGGCATTATGGCACAGGTTTGGTGCTATGGCACATGTGTTGTCCTTGATGGCGACTCTATTTAGTAACAGATCTCAGTTCAAGCACTCAGAAATAACAAAAAGACATATACATAGGTTCATCTAGACAAAGGCGCGTATACACGCGGGTTATACATTACAAAAGCGCGTATATGTTGGGGATCACATTTTTGGTCCATGGTAGTTAGTCCTTGGAATTTGAACCTATGTTTCGGACCAAGGCGTCTCGGCAGATGTGTTGGTCCCTAGTTTTGGGTTCATGGTATTGAAATGTTATGGTTTTGGACCATGGTATTAAGGAAGGCCTAAGACTATAAAAGAGGAAGGATATCATGTGGAAAATACTGATCTGGATAATAATTGAATATTTGATAAAGTGCTAGAGCTGATATACTGGTAATGGTGCAGATCTGGATCTAAATGAAGAAGGAACATTAGCGCAAAAGGAGGATAAGTTCTATTCATGGGTCATAATCTTTAAGCTTGAATGATAGTATCTTTGTATGATTTTGATCTGCTAGATATGACGCTTGCTTGATCTATCTGATAATCTGGGTTAATTAATGATTGAATAGTTGAAAGAGTGAATTATCCTTCATAATATCTGTACGCAGGTTCAGTAAGGCAAAGACGCGTATACATGCAGTTTCAAGGAAGTAAAGGAGCGTATGCGCAGGTTGTTCCATATGCAGAAGCATATGCATGCTAGTTTCAGGCTGTTGAAATAGCGTATATAATCTAAGTTGTGATCTAGCTACTTCTGAGTATTGCTGCTGTTCAGTTTTCTAGTGTATGGTTTCTGGTACTGTGTTTTGGGTACAACTGTAAGAAGAATATCTACTTGATTCAGATCTAATTTTTGAAAAGGAAATTGGTTGATTCTTGATGATTTTTTGATGTTCATGGATCCTGTCTGAAAATTGATGAAACGTGGTCCTTGGAAGAAAGAGAAGGTTGTAGCCTTCTGTAGGCCAAACCTACGTACTAGTATCTTGGCTAGTGCAAGAACTAAGGGGGTTGTAGCTCCCTTCCAGGAGAAGCTGGAAAATGAGAGAGAGTTGTAGCTCTCTGCAGGTTGCAGCCTGCGTACTGGTAAAGGACTACACCAGTACATTGTAAACATAAGTTTCTAATTAAAGAAATATAGAGACGAATTGCAGCAGGTGGTTTTCACCCACATTGGGTTTCCACCTTATATCTGGTGTTCTTGTGTGTGATTGTCTTTCTGCTCTGTTTTACCTGTCTCTAGTTACTGGTTATTTAATGTTGCATCTCAGATTAACAAGCATCATCTGAAAGTTTAAGTAAATTAAAAGTTTGCTCTGTATACGCGGTTTTACTTTTGAATAGTTGCGTATATACGTGGGTTGAATTAACTGAAGTAGCATATACAATTTGAAAAGGATTATTTGACTTGATAATACTGATTCACTCCCCCCCCCTCTCAGTATTATTTCTAACAATTGGTATCAGAGCAGGTCCTTCTGAAGAAGCTTGATCGCTTGAAGGAAGATCTTTCATCATGAGCAACTACGAGAGGGAAGCATCAATCAGGCCATTGGTTTTTGATGGGACAAACTTTGTATATTGGAAGGTAAGAGTCACTGCCTATCTTCAATCTCTGGGTACAGAAGTATGGGATATCATTGATACAGGGTATACTTTTCCAGCATCAACTCCCACAAATCCGGCTGAGAAGAAGAAATATGAAACGAATGCAAAGGCGGTTAATACTCTATTGGGATGTCTATCACAATCTGAATTTGTCAAAGTCATGCAGTATAAATCTGATAAGGAAATATGGGACAAGATTGTTCTGAGCTATGAAGGAGATGAACAGGTAAAAAGGGAAAAACTCCAAACTCTCAGAATTCAGTATGAAAATCTCAGAATGTATAATGATGAAAGTGTGGCTACCTATTTTCTTCATGTAGATGAGATTGTTAATTGTATGAAAAAATTGGGTGAAGAAGTAAAGGAGGCTGTAGTAGTTGAAAAAGTTCTAAGATCTTTGTCCCCTAGGTTTGAATCTAAAGTTTCTGCTATAGAAGAAAAAGAAAAGCTTAAAGACCTTAAAATGTCACAGCTGCATGGAATTCTAACTGCTTATGAAATGAGGAAAGGTGGACCATCAGATAGGAGAGAAGTTGCCATCAAGGCTTCTAGAAAAGGAAACTACTATGAGTCTGGACACATATCAGAAGAAGAAGAAGAATCAAATTTTGTCAAAAATCTTCAACGGGGCACTGGACGTTTCCGAGGTAAGTTACCATTCAAATGCTTTGCTTGTGGAAGAGTAGGTCACTATGCTTCCAAATGTCCTCACAAGGATAAGATTGACAAGGGGAAGGAACCTGTTAGAAGGTACAAGAAATAGAATGCAAATAAGAAAAGCTATTACACTCATGAAGATAGTGATGGACTATCAAATAGTGATGAATATGAACGAGGTATTCACTATAAAATTTTAATGGCTTTTGAAGATGAGGATTACATGGATGCTATAGATATGGATGGCTTTTATGAAGAAATTTCTAGACTCAAAAGATGTTTAGAAGAAAGGAATATGATCATTGATACTCTGCAAACTCAAATTGATGAAAAAGAAAAATCTCTTGAGAAGTTAGAATGTGAAATTGTTAGCCTGAGAAAAGAAATTGAGAAAACAAAGGCCCTTAATCTTAAATTTGTTAAAGGATCTGAAGCTCTGAACAAGATTATCAGTGTGCAACATTCCCCTCTAATCAAGACTGGTCTGGGGTATAATGGAGAAGCATCTCAAGCTTCCACCTCTAAAAATTATCTTGATGCAGCAAGAAGGAGTGAGCAAAGGCCTAATAGAAATCATTAGGTAAATCAGGGACAGTCTTCCTCAAGGACAAACAAAGACTATCAAGAAAATCGGGGGCATACTACCTTAAGGACAAACAGAAGCTACAACTAGCCACAGTTAAAATCTTCCCAATTTTCTTCAAGAATGGATGGCAGTAGAAACTACAATCGGTTGGATGATAGTCGCAGAAATTTCTTCAATGGCTAATGTTTCTCTTGTCATAACTTTGGTCACAAAGCAGCTCAATGTGTTAACTATAAGACAATCATGACTAGAGAAGCTCAAAAACAAAGAAGTATGCCTGCAATCACGAAGAGGACCTATAACAACTTCTTCGTCCTTGAAAGTGAAATTGAATGTTATATTTGTAATAATTTTGGTCATGAAGATTCTGAATGCAGGAGTAGGTTTTGGAAGACAACTCATAAGGAACAAACCTCAAGTGCCAAAAAATGGAGAATGAAGGAACCACAACCAGAAAGATGTGGGATAGATTTATATGCGGAAGGACAGGAAAATCAATGGTACATCGACAGTGGATGTTCGAAGCATATGACAGGTGATAAAGAAAAAAATGAATCATATACTGCTTTAGAAAAGGGAAAGAAAGTTTCTTTTGGAAATGATACTCTGGCAGCCATAAAAGGAAAGGGCATTGCTCATTTGAAAGAGGATGTCAAAGCTGGAAATGTTTTATATGTTGATGGCTTGAAGCATAATCTATTGAGTGTCAGTCAGATGTGAGATAATGGAACTGAGGTGATATTTCGATCAGATGGGTGTAGTGTTCGTGATCTTGATACAGGAGAAACAGCTATCAAAGGCAAAAGAACTCCAAATAATCTATACATATTTGAAGAAGGAGAACAATAATGTTATTTGAGCAAGAATGATGAACACTGGTTATGGCACCGAAGGTTGGGACATATAAGCTTTTCACAAATAAGGAAAGCATGCAAGTATCAGGCAGTTCGTGGTCTTCCAGACATCAAAATTCCAGACAACACCATATGAAAATCATGTCAGTTTGGGAAGCAAACCAGAACTAACTTCCCTGGGAAGGAAGGATCAGTCAGCAGGCCTCTTGAGCTAGTTCATACAGATGTATATGGTCCATTCAGGAAAAGGTCACCTCGAGGAGAAGAACACCTTATATTATTCATCGATGACTTCTCCAGGATGGTTTGGTTAGGACTTATGAAGCACAAGGACGAAGCATTCAAAAAATTCCAATCCTTCAAAGCCTTGGTTGAAAATGAATCTGATTACAAAATTAAGTGCCTCAGGTCCAACAGAGGTGGGGAGTTTACATCAAATGAATTTTTCGATTTCTGTGAAGAGCATGGAATAAGAAGGGAATTCTCTACAGCTAGGACTCCTCAGCAAATTGGAGTGGCGGAAAGGATGAACAGAACAATCCAAAAAATGGCTCGTGCTATGCTTGATGAGTCTAGAACTCCCGCAACCTTCTGGGGTGAAGCAACATATGCTGCGGTTGTTATTCTCAACAAAACAAATTTCCGAGTAAACAGCACTCAAACTCCGCATGAGCTCTGGTATGGTGAGACTCCTTCGGTAAAACATTTCAAAATTTTTGGGAGCAAATGTTATATCAAGAATACTGATGAACATCTTGACAAACTTGAACCTAGAGCAGATGAAGGAATTCTCCTTGGATATTCTCCCTACAACAAAGCATATAAGTGTTATAAAAAAAGACTTGGAAGAATTGTTGGCAGCATTGATGTTGTGGTCGATGAAAAAGGATACATCCCTAGACAAGTAAATCATGAAGATATCGAAGAGGATGAAGACTACCCTCAAAATCAGTCTGATGGTGAAGAAGAAACCTATGAAGAAGAAACCAATGAGGAGCCAGAAGAACGGATAAGGGTAGAAGAGAAGACTCCATCTAGGTATGTTCAGAAGAATCATCCTGAATCTCAGATTTTGGGGCAGAAGGAGGCTGGCATACAAACAAGAAGAACAATTGCAGAAGCCTCAAGATATTTGGCATTACTCTCCTCCATTGAACCACAAAATGTAAGAGAAGCTTGCAAAGATGAGTGTTGGGTCAAGGCAATGGATGAAGAACTTGAACAAATTGAGAAGAACAACACTTGGGTGTTGTTTCCTAGACCAAAAGATAACAATGTCATAGGAACAAAATGGATCTTTAAGAACAAATTGAATGAAAATGGGGATGTTATTAGAAACAAGGCCAGAATTGTTTGCAAAGGGTATGCTCAACAAGAAGGAATAGATTTTCAAGAAACTTTTGCTCCTGTTGCTAGACTTGAAGCCATTCGAATGTTTCTTGCTCTCTCAAGTTTTCAGAAGTTCATAGTATTTCAAATGGACGTGAAATCAACCTTTCTGAATGGAGACCTAGAAGAAGAAGTGCACATTGAGCAACCAGATGGGTTCATTCTTGGAAATGATCCAAATCTTGTATGCAGACTAAAAAAGGCTCTCTATGGTCTTAAACAGGCTCCAAGGGCTTGGTACTATCGTTTGGACAAATATCTTCATCAATAAGGATTTTCAAAAGGTTCAACAGATAGCAATCTTTATATAAAAATTGAAAATGAAAAAATGCTAATACTTGTTGTGTATGTAGATGACATTATCTTTGGCAGCAATGAAGAAGCTATGAGTCAAAGCTTTTCCTTTGTGATGCAGAAAGAATTTGAAATGTCTTTGCTCGGAGAACTGACATACTTTCTTGGATTGTAAATCCAACAAAATGAAGGAGGGATCTTCTTGTCTCAAACCAAGTACCTCAAGTAGATTCTGAAGAAGTATGGCATGGAAGATTCAAAACCAGTATGTACCCCTATGGTTCTAGGATGTAGTCTCAGTGCAAATGATGAATCAGCAGCAGTGCATCAACCAACCTATAGATCCATGATTGGAAGTCTACTTTATTTAACAGGTACCTGACCAGACATCATGCATGTAGTGGGAATAGTTGGAATATTTCAAGCAAATCCTAAGGAAACACATCTTCAGGAAGGAAAGAGAATTTTCAAGTATCTTCAAGGAACTCAAAACTATGGCTTATGGTATCTTAGAGATACAGATCTCACTCTTCATGCTTATATAGATGCAGATTGGGGTGGAAGTGTAGATGCCAGAAAGAGCAAAAGTGGTGGTGCATTCTTTATGGGTTCTAGATTAGTATCTTGGTTCAGCAAGAAATAGAGTTTGATTGCTTTATCTACAACTGAAGCGGAATATGTGGTAGCTGCATCTTGCTGCACTCAACTCCTTTGGATGATGCAAACCTTGCAGGATTTTAAAATCACCTGTACACCACATATCTCCATCTTATGTGATAATACAAGTGCAATCAGCATTTCAAAGAATGTAGTCATGCATTCAAAGACCAAGCACATACCGATCAAGTATCACTTTCTCCGGGAACAAGTGGTAGAACAAAAGGTCAAATTGGAGTATGTTCCTTCTAAGGAACAAGTGCCTGATATTCTCACCAAACCACTACCCAGGGAAACATTTGAATATCTGAAACAGAAGCTGGGAGTAGTTGATGCATCATCTTGCTATTAAATCTTATCAATTTCAGAAAAAATGGGTGTATGCGTGTTGCCTAAGGAGAATCTGCGTACATACGCTGGTTGGTGCAGAACAAGTCACGTATATGGAGGCTTGATGGATATCAGAAGGGACAGGCTTTGGTTAGAAGTTGTCTGATATGGGTCTGAAAGAGAACATCTGGCACAGGTTCAGGGGGAGCAGATAAACTTCTAGTGATGCATTGTTAGCATTGTCTTAGAAGCTTGTGGTTCTTGTTCACAACTATTGTTGGCGGAACAAGTGCAGAGGGAGAACAGAAGGAAATCATGGTTGCTGATCTAAATGGTGATTGACAGATGCTGCTGCTTGGTGATTTTCATAAGTCTTGCTCTACATACTTCGTCTCTATGTCTGTATCTTTTTTTTTTTTTTATGGTGTCAAGGTCATGTAACAGCCTATTTTGGTTTCCCCACTATGCCTGGGATGAATACGTAATGTACTTGGTTGTCATATGTAATTTCCTGATGTATCCCCACCTGGTTGGGTGGATGATCCCCACGTGGTTGGGTGAAGGATGTATGTATTGAGTCTTGTGGTGATAGGAAGGTCTTTTATGATGTATATGTCATGGTTCGTCTTGAAGAACATCTTTTGCAGATCTTGCCTACAGTCAGGGGGAGCATGGTCAGAACAACAGGGCAGAGATTTTAGCATGTACTCAGGGGGAGCACAACCCTTTGCCCTTGATGACAAAGGGGGAGAATGAAAGAGGACCTTGGTGTTGCCATCAAGTCCAAAGGGGGAGATTGTTGGCATTATGGCATAGGTTTGATGTTATGGCTCTAGTGTTGTCCTTGATGGCAACTCAACTTAGTGACAGATCTCAGTTCAGGCACTCAGAAAGAATATAAAGACATATACGCAGGTTCATCTAGATGAAGACATGTATACACACGGGTTATACGTTACTAAAGCACGTATATGTTGGGGAACTTACTTTTGGTCCATGGTAGTTAGCCCTTGGGATTTGAACCTATGGTTTTGGACCATGGCATCTCGTCAGATGTGTTGATCCCTAGTTTTGGGTTCATGGTAATGAAATGTTATGGTTTTGGACCGTGGTATTGTGGAAGGCCTAAGACTATAAAAGAGGAAGGTTATCTTGTGGCAAATCATGATTTGAATTATCATTGAATATCTGAAAAAGTGGTAGATCTGAATGTTGGTAATTGGGTTATGGTGCAGATCTGGATTTGAATAAAGGAGGATCCTTAGCGCAAAGAAGAAGGATAAGATCTATTGATGGGTCATAATATTTAAGCTTGAATGATAGTATCTTTATATGATTTTGGTCTATTATATGTGGCGCCTGCTTGATCTATAACACTGATAATCTGGGTTAATTAGTGTTTTTGAATATCTGAAAGAGAGAATTATCCCTTATAGATCTGTACGCAGGTTCAGTGAAGCGAAGGCGCGTATACACACTGGTTCAGTGAATGAAAACAACGTATACGCAGGTTGCTCCAAACACAGAAGCGTATGCACGCATGTTGCTGGTTATTGAAATAGCGTATGTACTTTAAGTTGTGATCTAGCTGCTTCTGTTTATTGCTACTGTGTTCTGGGTTCAGTGTTTGGTGTGTGGTTTCGAGTACTTTGTTTTGGGTATAGTTGTCAGAGAAAAATCTACTTGATTCAGATCTAATTGGTGGAAAGGAGATTGGTTGATTCTTGATGATTGATTGATTTTTATGGATTCAGTCTGAAAATTTATGAAACGTGGTCCCTAGAAGAAAGAGAAGGTTGTAGCCTTCTGTAGGCCAGCACCTACGTACTAGTATCTTGGCTAGTGCAAGCGCTAAAGGGGGTTGTAGCTCACTTCCAGGTGAAGCTGGAGAAAGAGAGAGGGTTGTAGCTCTCTGCAGGTTGCAGCCTGCGTACTGGTAAAGGACTGCACCAGTACATTGTAAAAGAAGTTTCTAATTTAAAAGAAGATAGAGACGAATTGCAGTAGGTGGTTTTCACCCACATTGCGTTTCCACCTTATATCTTGTGTTCTTGTGCATGATTGTCCTTTTGTTCTATTTTACTGTCTCTGGTTACTGGTTATTTGTTTATGCAATGCAGATTAACAATCATCATCAGAAAGATAAAGTAAATTAAAAGCTTTCTTTGCATACGCGGTTTTCCTTCTGCATAGTTGCGTATATACGTGGGTTGAACTAACTGAAGTAGCGCATATCATTTGTTTTGAAAAGGAATATTTGACTTGATAATATTGATTCACCCCCCCTCTGAGTATTATTTCCAACAGATACACTGAACACAACATTAGAGGAGATTTCCTACCCGTAATTCGCAGTTTGTCACGAGGTACTCTACAGTTCACAGTTACCTGGTAATCCTTTGCCTAGATTATCCTGAGCAGTCATTTTGGTATTTTTAACTTTCTAATTTAAAATATCATCGAGCACTTGTCCTTTCAAAATCATTCAAACAAAAAGAAATAGAGTCATCTTTGCATTTTTCTCGACTCTTAAGACATGAAAAGGCACCAATCTGTTTGAGTGTATTAATTTTTTTTTTCCAATGATCACATCATATTCTTGATACTCTTTTTCTAGACCACATCATGAGTATACATTTAATACATTTTGAAGAAGCCCTGAAATTAACCTCTTTTCTCTTGTTATTTGAGACAAAGTCATTGTGGCAGAACCATGAGGTTTGCCTAGTTCCTTTTCCACTCCTCCATCTGAAAGATCATCTCAAAAGCCTCTTCCCGAACTCCCGCAGTCACTCGAGGACCAAGGTGTTGAACTTGGAATTGTTCTGAGTACTCAAACTTTGTCATCTTGTCCTCCTCCAATATTGGGTCACCTTACCAATCTAGCCTGGAATCTTGAGATAATCTTATCCATACTCCTGAGAGTTTGCCAACCCCTGAAGGTCAGCAAGGACTCGTTGTTTTCCCTCCAAATCATTTGCTCGATCCTGTTGTGATATCACTACAACAAATCTGCAATTCGTATGATCAATTGGTTATTCATTTATAATTATGCCGTCAAACATCTTTGGTTGTCCATCGTCGTTTATTTCCACCCATGGAATCATAAGGGAATATTCTAGTTTCCTCATGGAGTCACTCAAAGGTTTCTGCTACACACACTCCTCACGTTGTTGATGAACAGGGATATCAATTTCCTCCTGAAGGTTTTCATTACACGGGAAGCTTTCTAATGAGCATTTACCCTTGGTATAGTGGGCATTCATTACTGCATGGTTATACCTCTCTATATTAGCTAGTGTTGGGCACTCCTAGTGCTTCTTCATTGTATAATAACCCTATATGTTCGTCTCGCACTATCCCTACCTCGCATCCATTCATTCAGAATTCGACCTCTCAACTGAATGTGCATATTGTAGTCACTTCAGTTTCGGTGCAAACCACCATTCTAAATCCACTCGTTTCATCATTTCAACTGACTCTTCCAATTCAACTGAGGGTCTCGAGTCAAGTTTGTGTAAGTTTTTCAAATCCTCCAGTAAGTGGACATGTTGTACCAATGCCTAGGAGGAAAGATCCAAATATCTCCATGATTTCTGGCACAGCCAATGTGGGTGGCTCACAATCTCAGGTGGTTGGAAGGAACTAGCCCTCTTATGGTGCTAATAAGAACTCTGCTAGTCCTTCTGGATCGAGTAATGTCCAATACTAACATCTGAGCCCTGTTGGTCCGTCTGGGTTAAGTAACGTCCAGTACTAGCAGCTGTATGTGGGTCAAGGTCCATTCCAACCTCCTCATGTTCCATATGGTTCACAAGTGATGGTAACTCCTTCTTACGTCCATCAAGCTAGACCCTATGTTCAACCTAGTCCATCTATCTTGCCTGTTGGATATGGCTAGATCCAATTCGGGAAATTTCAAGGTATTGCTCCAGGAAATGTCCAAGTACCCTCGCCATAGCAAGAGCAACCCTTACAAAAGCAAGGGCAACCTTCATAGCTACAAGGGCCATCTTTGTAGCAGCAAGGTTAGAAAATACAATAGCAAAGACAACTACAACAACTGTAGGGGCAATCCTTGCAACAGTCGCAACAAAATTTGCAGTTATAGATGTAGTTTGTTCACCAATCTTCCCAACCTATGCCTTCGTAAGGTCAACCTATGCAACCACAGGGAAAACCTTTACAACAGAAAGGCTAACCCTTGCAGCAACCAGGTCAACCCTTGTAGCAACAAGGTCAACCCGGGCTTAAACAACCCTTGTATTCATATCAACAGGGTCACCCTCTACAAGGCTAAGGTCAACTCCTGCAACAACAGGCTCAAAATCCCTATGTCTAAGGGAAATAGGTTCAGAATCCTTATGTCCAAGGGAAATAGGTGCAAAATAATTATGTCCAAGGGAACTAGGTTCAAAACCCTTATGTCCAGGGGAAGGAGGTGCAAAATCCATATGTCCAAGGCCAACAGGTTCAAAAACCTTTTAACCTATATGTTTCTTATCAGAAGCCTATGGCCAGATAGTATCAAGGCTATCGAGGTAATATTCCTCCCTACGGGCAAGGTAACCTACACTGGGGGAAAATCAAATTCCATATGGACAAAATCCTCCACTATGGGAACAAAATCCGTAGCAACAAAGATGGGTTTTGTAGTCTGGGCCCATTAGAGCTACCAGATGTCTCTAAACTCATGAATGATCCCATTCTTCATTCTCCATACTTGCCTCCAGTTCCATCCAAGATTTCGAGAGATTGTTTGAAGTTTGATGGAAAAGCAAAGGAGGATCCACAAGCCCACATGATGACATACCACCACTGGTACTCCTCTAATTCATATGTTGATGATTTTATTCGTCTTCGACATTTTCAACGAACTCTAATAGGTGTCGTAGCCAAGTGGTACATTAAATTACCTCGATGTACCTATGTTATGAAACCAGCTCAAGAAAAGATAGAAAAGATATATCAACGCCTTAGAATTCAGCCTCTTCGAGGCGGCAACCTCCTTTACATTACATAAATGAACAATTCTCGGATGATTCAAATGAAAAAACATCCTTTCTATATATAGGAGTCTAAGGAGTCACAATATAACCCAGCTGACCTAACAATAATAATATAAAGCCACAAAAATAACAATAGAGGGATTCTATGGGGCACAGTAATAACAATATGGGGACAATAGGGGCACAACAATATTAATAACGGGTACAGCTACAATAGTAATCGGGTAATCACTAGTATTATAGGGACCCAACATGCCCCTCTCCTTCAAAAAAGTGTTGTCCTCAACGCTTGAGTAGTTCTGGATGCTTCTGTATAAAATTTTCATCCTCCCATGTGGAATCTCCAGCAGATAAGTTCTTCCACTTGATAAGATACTCTAAAATTGATCGATTTCGTAGCTGTCGAGTTCTTGTCTCTCTGACTGCTTCTGGTTCCAATATAATTTTTCATTCCTCATCAAGTTCTGGCAATATTGTTTAAACTGGGAACTTATCGCCTATAACCTTCTTTAAACAAGAAACATGGAAAACTAGGTGCAATTGAGAAGCTGCAGGAAGCTCTAATTTGTATACCATAGTACCAGTCTTTTGCAACACCTTGTACAGACCATAATACTTTGGTGATAATTTATTATCCTTCTTAGCTTTCTCGAGGGATATTTGTTTATATGGTTGTAGCCGTAGGAATACCCAATCACCTACATCAAAACTTCTTTCGCTGCGATGTTGATCTGCCTGTTGTTTCATTCTATTTTGTGCCAACATGAGGTTATCCTTTAAGAGTTGGAGGACTTTTTGTTGATTTTCGATGTGATGTTCCACTGCTTGAACCTTAGAATTTTCTCTTAAATATGATGTGATGGATGGTGGCTGATACCCATAAAGTGCCATAAATCGGGTCATTTTTGTTGTTGTATGTTAGGAAGTATTATAGGGTACATTTAGCTAGAGGCAACCATTTGACCCATTATGTTTGTTTATCAGATACAAAGGAATGAAGATATCCTTCCATACATTTGTTTACTATCTCAATTTTCCCATCAGATTGAGGATGATAAGATGAGCTATGAGCTAACTGAGTACCAAGACAAGAAAATAATTCTGTCCAAAAATTTCCAGTGAAAATGGGATCTTTGTCACTTAAAATATTATTTGGGTTTCCATGTAGCTTTTGAATTGTTTCCATAAATGCAGTAGAAACTGTACTGGATTTAAATGGATGTGATAATGCACAAAATTATGCATACTTGGTAAGTCTGTCAACTACCACCATGATGAAACTCTTTCCCTCAAACTTGGGTAAACCTGTGATAAAATCCATTGAAACCTCCTCCTAACGTTGGCTTGGAATGGATAAAGGCTGTAATAGACCTGGTGTCTTAATTGTTTCAACTTTATTTTGTTGGAAAACCAAACATTCCGCCACAAACTTTTGAATATCTGATTTAAGGCCCTCCAAAAAAAATTCCTTCTTAACCCTGTGGTATGTTTTTAAAAATCCCGAGTGCCCTCCTAAGGGAGAAGTGTGCCATTCCATAAGAATCTTTTGTTTTAGCTGGGAATTCTTCCAGAGGCATAAGCGATCTTTGTACCATAACGAATCATTTTTCCAGCTAAATGTATCCGATGTACTGGAATCTTGTTGTAACTTTCGAATAAGTGCCCACAATTCTTCGTCATTCTTTCGTTCATCCCTTGCTTTGTTTATCGAATCTTGTTGGATAATAGAAATGGTGCACAACAATGCTTCCACATCCTCATCCTTTCTTGAGAGTGCATCTGCCACCACATTTTGCTTCCCTTTTTTGTAGATGATTTCAAAGTCATAACCCAACATCTTTATGACCCACTTTTGTTGCTCTTCACAGGATAATCTTTGTTCTAAAAATTATTTAAGGCTATTATGATTTGTTTTTACCTTGAAGTGTCTTCCCATTAGGTAGGGTCGCCATTTCTTAAGTGCATGGCATATTTCCAACATTTCCTTCTCATAAATAGCTTTGTGTAAAAACTTTCCCTTGATTGGATGACTTTCAAAAGCAATGGGTCTTTCATCTTGCATTAAAACATCACCAATTCCATTTCCTAAAGCATCACATTCCACAATAAAGTTTTTTGTGAAGTCCGGTGTAGCTAAGACCGGTGCTTGGCACATTTCCTCTTTAGGATGTTCAAAGACCTTTGTTTCTTCTAGAGTCCATGAAAATGCATCTTTCATCAATAGTGTTGTTAGAGGTGCTGCTATTCTCCCATAATTCTTAACAAACTTGCGATAATACCCTGTCAACCCGAGAAATCCTCGCAGATGCTTTATGGATGTGGGGATTTTCCATTCCTTAATGGCTTTAATTTTGCTAGGGTCTACCTTAACTCCTCATGAGATACAATATGACCCAGATATTCCACCTCTTGTACTCCAAAGAAACATTTGGATCTTTTTGCATATAATTGTTTCTCCTCCAATAGTTGTAGCACCCTATCAACATGTCCAACATGATCCTTCCAAGACTTGCTGTAGATTAGTATATCATCAAAAAATACTAACACAAATTTTCTAAGGAATGGTTTGAAATTGAATTCATCAAAATTTGAATGTTGAAGTGCATTGGTAGGCGCAAAAAGCATGACCAAAAATTCATAATGACCCTCATGAGTTCTAAATGCTGTTTTTGGAATGTCTTCAATCTTCATTCTAATTTGATGATATCCTAAATGAAGATCCAACTTGGTGAAGTAATTGATCCATGCAATTCATCCAGTAATTCATCAATGACAGGAATGGGAAACTTATCTTTAATAGTGAGCTTGTTGAGCTCCCTATAATCCGGACACATGCGCCCTGATCCATCCTTCTTGTGCACCAATACTACTGGAGCAGAGAAAGAACTTTGACTCGGTTGAATTATACCATCCTCTAGCATTTCTGCAACCATACGTTCAATTTCATTGGACATAGGGATATCTGTATGGCCTGATGTTTGAAGGAACACTTCCTCGAATTAGATGAATAGCATGATCATGATCACGCACAGGTGGGAGACCTTTAGGAGTCTCAAATACCTTGGAATGATTATCCAGGACTTTTTGGAGATCTGGAGAAATAGATGATTCCGATGTGGAAACATCTAGTGAACATAATTGTGCAATTACACCTCTTTGTTCGTTTTTTAGAAGCTTTGTCATACCATCAGAGCTGATTATCTTTCTTGTTTTCCCTGCAATACCCCTTAATTCAACTTCCTTTCCTTCCGTAGAAAATTTGATGAAAATTTCTTGAAAATTAAAAGCTATTGTACCCTAGGATTGTAGCCATTGGACTCCTAGTACAACATCAGCACCTCCCATTGGAATGGAAAGCATTGGGCTAGTCAATACATATTCTCCCATGGATAGCTTGACATTATGGCATTTCCAGAGCAATTTATTGTTCCTCCAT
>APFE030890195.1:141538-186001 GCA_000404065.3 Pinus taeda | reverse complement strand
TTTATTTATATATTTAGTTATTTATTTATGTATTTTAATTTTCTAGTAATTTCTCATTCTAACAAGTAGTTAGTCTAACCAACTTTTACATATTTATAAGAAGTAAGATTTTTTTATACCGTTTTTAACTAACTTTTAACTTAAACACCTACTTAAATTATTTCATTTTTCTTTTAGGTATTTATTTATTTATTAATTTCTCGTTCTAATAAATAGTTATTCTAACTAACCATTATATATTTATATGAATAAGTAAGGTCCTCAATCTAACTAATTCGCATTAAAATTACATTTTTTAATTATTAAAAGATACTGTTTTAACTAACTTTTGACTTAAACACCTTCTAAAAATATTTATATATATACTAAGGTTTGGTCACGATGATAACTAACTTCCTTTAAATTATCAGGATGACTTTTTGACTCTGGCCCTAAGTCAAAATTAGCCGTTGGTCAAGATAGCTATTGGAGGCTCTGCTCTAACTATTTAACATGCAAAGCTGGATCTGTTTCTTCAGCTTGTCCTGACGATGAACCACACTGGTTGGTTCGAAACGCGTCGACAAAGGTCTTTTTATATGTGATTTATGCCGAAATTCTTCTTATAATTACACAAAGCTTTAGCTCACAAGCTATCCAGCTCTCGGTACAATCGCTCACTGCTGCTCATAGACAGAATAGACAACACATGTGCCTTTCCTCTACCCTCCAAGCCTCCTATTTCCTTGCGCAGTTTCTCCTGGGTCCTCAAGCTGCCACCTGTGTGTAATTACCTCACACACTGCTCACTAACCTCTGAAATAATTGCGCAATCCTCGAGGAAATAATTCCTTCTACATGCAAGAGATATCCTCATAGGAATATTCCTGCAACTAATAGTACATTGTCCTATCCTTTGATCTCAACTGGGTCTTTGTCTGAACTGACATGCATCAGTTATTTATAAGAGAATATTCAATTATCTGAAGCACACTAGTTGCATGCATGCATGCATTGACTGAGCTAACTAATTACAATTCAAAGTACAACTCATCCTGATCTCCTTAATTGAGGGATAACTTCCTCAATCAAAGGGATAACTGTTGCATGTCTTCACATAGACTTCATGTTTGATTTTCTCCAACTAATTAACTCAAGATGAATTAATTAATTATTTTACAAACAGCTGCTGAGATCAAATTCGAATTTAAATTCTCAATTTTAATCTAGGGACTAATTAAAATTGGAACGTATACCGAAATGCTATCTATAGGAATGCTACTTTTAGCATTTCTTATTGCTATTTTCAACACTTTATCCCATTGAGGTAACACTTAAAGAGAGGATTCCACATTAATTTTTCTTGCAAATCTAAGTGTTTCTAAGCCTGCGTAGTACCCTATTGGGCCTCTAACCAGTGGTATAGTGCTCGCCTAGTCTTCTAACCAACGCTACAACCTCATACTTGAGCTTCTAACTTATTTTTAGCCTTCCAAACTTTGTATAGTGCCCTCATGGACCTCAAGCTATTGTTATAGCACCCCTTTGAGCAAATCTTAGTGCTACAACCTTAAAATAGGATTTTCATTGAGCCTTCCTCTCAAAAATTTGACTTTTCAAGGTGCCTTGGCACTCCAATGAGTAGTAGTACAGTGTTACAACCCTGTGATTTTTTGCTAAAGACAAATTTTCTCCTCTCCTAAGCCTCCATAGTGCTACATGAATGCTCTAGCCTACACTATAGTGCCATATGACCCTTAGTCCAATACTATAGCGACATTTTCTCTCTCCTAAGTTAATCTTTCTCCTTCCTTCACCCATATAAAACCCCATTAAGCCTCTTATGAGTGTTATAGCACATCATTAGACCTCTTCCAAGTGCTACAATGCTTCCTTGAGCCTCAAGTTAGAGTCATAATTCACTCTTTCAAGCTTCTTTCTCTCTCAAAATGGCTTCTCTCAGGTTTTCCTTGCATGACATATGAGTATAATGAAAGTAAAAGGAAATTTAAAGTAAGGTCAATGGTATAATCAATGGAAAAGAGCTTAGAAACTCTCTTATCCTAGTTCAATAACCATTCGTTTGTGTATCCTCAACTCCCTAGGGTTTATCTAGCTAGGACATACAAGGTTTCATTTCAAAAGTCATTCTATTTCTTTTAGCTCAATGCTTGGAATACCTTTTTTCTGTTATTTACTTTCAAGGTTGGGTACATAAACCAATGCTTTTATGCCTAGACAACCTAATTATTTTTTCTTAGTTGTATAAGAAAACTTCTATTTGGGAGGATAAATAGACACCCCAGTCAAGATGGTGAACGTCTTTTAATTGTAATGATAAAGATTACTTCCAATATGTATCTATTAGAATTTCCTTTTCCTCACTTTTGAAGTTTCTAAGTTTACTTAGTTTAGAAACCCTTTATGCACTTATTTTGATTTATTCCTACCTATTTGTTATTTTTCTTTAACAAGTTATTTAAAAAGTAAATACTGAAAATAAACACTAGTGCATGCTCAACATATTACAGATCAACAACTAAAAGAAACAAGAACAAACACACCACATGACACCATTACTTTTGGACCAATGTCCCCGGAAAAAACCAATGCAGGAAAACTGATGCAACTATCTGAGGGTTTCCTTATTAAGCAATATCATAGTACAATCTGGGTGCGAAAATTGGCCTACCCAACAAAGAATTTCCATAGCAGCTATACCTCACAATTTGAGAGAAATCTCCTCGCTGAAACCCCAAAAAATCCTTCCAGCAGCTCCTCAGCACAAAATTGCTCTGCAACCCCAGTGTCTGCCCAAACTGGACTGCGTCAACCCCTCTCTGCCCCTGTGTCAGCCTTCCTTGGCATGCATTAGCCCTAGAAGGCCCTCCGTCAGCTTTCTGGGCCTCTGTGTTAGACACGCTGACCTCTCTAGTGCTCTGCGCAGCACTTGGTTGCTCTGTGTGGGCCTGCGTGAGCCCTTGCTAGCTCTGTGTCACTCTCCTTGGCTACTACGCTTCTCTCCCGACACAATCTCTGCCTTCTCTGTTTCTTTGTACTCAATGCCCCTCTGCTGCTATCCCAATCACTAATTCTATCTCTCTTAGCAAACCCCGCTTTAGAGAATAGAATGACTGATCACTCTAGTGTATTCTCCAAGTGACCCTTAAACCTCCTCTTATAATTTTCCTGTTGACATCTCAACAGTCGAGATTAAGTCCCTAATCAACGGTTAAGATTAGATCTGGCTTGATCCATGTCTTTTGGACCACTCTAACACAGATTCATATTAATACACATTAATATTTTATTTTCCCTAAGTTTAGACTTAGGGAATCCATTAAAAATATTAATTATGTTAATATGTCCTGATGTTCTTAGAATCTTCCCAAACCCTTTTTGGGTATTTGATATCTCATGTGCCCCAACCTCTCCACCGAATTCCATGGCTAGAGCACATCCAATGCTACCCCAAATCAACACTCGCCACAAAATACCAATGCATGTACTTAGGAACAACCATACTAGGATCAAACCTCTAAGTTTTTGCACGCAACATTTTAAACTAATCTGCATAATGGGTGCCTATTATTTCATTTTTTTGATAAAAGAACCACATTTGTGTCTAACATGAAAGCATGCTAAACTTCAGTGGTTGAGTCCTTAGACAAAGTTGAACATGATAACTTAGTTAATCAGGAGTTCTAGGATATACGTGGTCGAAAGCATATCAGTTGTTTCAGAGAGAGGATGTTCTTGTAGAGGAAATAGAATAATGTATTTGCAGGTTGATAAGAGATATAAGCCATAGAAGGAATCCTTAAATGGGCAAGCCTCCTGCATATTTTCTGATGGGAAATCTTCAACAAGCTTAAGAATTCAAGAAGAGATTAGACAAAGTGAAGAAAAACCGAGGAATCAGAGGAGCTACAACATACAAAAGAGTTGAAATTTAGTGCCTTAATTAATAATGTTTCAATTAACACCTTGCAAATCCCGCTAACCAACAGACAATGTTTAACTCATGTATTGTCTCATGAAAGAAGAACATGTCAATCCTCTCCTGGAATACCTCAGAAAACCATGTCAACATGAAGAGATTGTCACTTGGTATAATTAAAATGATTGCATCATACTATGAAGTCTAGGTGGTTTGTCTTCAAGGCATCATGAAATTCCCAATTAAAGAGCCAATTAAATTGAAACAATTATTAGACTAAGGTTACTAACTCAATCGGTAAATATTGGGACACTATCAATTTGAAAGGGGGGTGAATTTGGAATTTTTTTGATATACATGTAAACTAGAGCTATATTCTTGAAGGCCATCATTGGAGCTATCTTCTAACATGCATCTTGTACTTGTTACAAACTACTTTGAATAGTTCATGTATTTGTGTACTTTGTGAAATGTATACTACTAAGTTATGGACTAATATGTGAATTAGATGGTCTCTCTCACATGCTTATTATTTCAATTATGAAACTTTCATTTTATGAACACTTATTATACCTGCATATTAGTTTGCTTTGACTAAAAAAATTACCAACTTTGTCCAAAATTGAACATTAGAAATTAAATTTTGTTTTTTTAATAATGTTTTAATTAATTTATTTTAAATTTTGTTGGTTCACCCTCTTATTGTGTAATGATTATACTTTACCATCAAATTGTACTTCATCATCCACATGTACAATCTCATCTTTAATTATGTACAATCAAATATTAGTTTAAATATGTACATGCTATATACAATCAAATCTTGGTTTAAATGTGTACATAATTAGTTATTGGTCATTGCACCAAACTAATAAGCAACATAGATACAAAACGCCAAAAAAAAGTTTGTTCTACACATCAAAGTGTCAAGATTTTTGTTCTACTCATCTAAAAGTTGCAGAATGACAACATTCTCAATCTATCATAAATTGTAGTTTAATTTTCAAATAATTATATACCCAAGCTTTGTGTGGAATTGTAATTTAGCAATTAAAACTAAATATGGAGAAAAATACAAATAAGTATTTATGATGTGATTGAAAGAGGTAGGATGAAATGTTTTATAATAAATTATATATTATTATTAATAAGAACTTAACTCATAATATTATTTTTAAAATTAATTCAAAGATAATTTTTTTAATGATAAAGGTTTTTTTTAATAGGTAGTGTTTTAAAATGTGAAGGATAAAAATATAAGTAGTCACCTTTATAATATATTAAAAGAAATGATATAATAGAAAATAAACCTAGTTTAAAAATGGTTAATGACATTTTAATTTGTAAATGCTAGAAATTATAACAAACAATGATGTGGTGTAAATTTTCATTTTTAAAATGTGAAGGATAAAAGTATAGAAAGTTACATTTATAATATATTAAAAGAAATCAAAGTTAGAGTGCAATTTCCTTTTTCTTATAAAGCCAAAATGAATCAAAGTTGCAATGATAAAAAATACAAGGCAAGTATTTACAAATATTGTTTCTACTTCTCTTTGATTATTCTTCAAATGAAGATCTCAAATGACAATTTTTCTCAGTGTGACTTGTGAAGGGTGCTTTTTAAAGTTATAAATTAATATTCCTAAATATTTATTTCTAATCTTAAAAAAATATAAAAATATATGATATCATTGTAGATTTTGACTCATATAATTAATTATAGCCCTTTTTTTTAAATCTCATGTTTTATGTTTTTACCTTTTTTTTTTTTCTGCAAAGTTGTCTTTAGTGCAACTTTTTGAACTTGTTGGTGCCAGAATTGGATGGAAAAATTTTGAGGTGAAATCTTGATTTGTGTTATTTAAACTGGTTTTTTTGACCATATGGATTCAGCACCATGAATACCCATAGGGCACTTCGATGGTGGAAAGGTTACCTATCAAACTTGTGATTTCAATAAATTCCTACTAGATTTTACAAAAATTAGACCAAAAAACCCACCTGAAAAACTTCCAAAAAATTACACTAAAAACAACTCTTTTTTTAATTATATTCTTAGGATTCGCTTAGAAATTAATACCCCAAAAATAAGTTGAAATTAAAAGATAGAAAAACAAGAAAGCCTTGAAAGGGCCTTTGTCTTCAATCAGCCGAAAACCACCCCCAAAGAAAAGCACTGCGAGGCTAGTTCATGGGAAGTACTATGGGCTCTATAATAAGTGAGAAAATAACCCGTCAGATCTAGCGCCCTACATGGTGTGTGCTTCCGGAGGAGCACGTATTGTTCTACTAGTTATTGTTTTAGATTTCCATTTTGCTAAATTTTCATAATTTTTTATTTTAATTTAGTTATTTTAAAAAAACCACAAATCACTACTGTGTAGCTTGTTAGATCAACCTACTGACTATTCTAGAGTTTTTCTAGTAAATCAGGCATCCGTTGTTGTCCTGGGGTGTGATGCAACGGCCTGAAAGCAAACTTGATAAGCAGTGCGAGACATTGAATTGGTAAGAAGCAGAGTACATACTCCCATACTCTGCTCTGGTCTTGGGGATCAAGAACTTAGTAACACTGGATTCTGCAAGGAAAACGAAGGATATGAATTGGAGTTGGAGCTGCAGTGCAGAAATCTACTGCATAGTGAACACGCCAACCAGAATTTATTTCTTTCAACGCGAAAAATCTGGTATACCGTGATTGTAAATTCCAGGAACTAGCGGTGTGGCTTCTCCGGTCCATTGCACTGTTTGCTTGACGGTCAATTCCACACGCCTTTTCCTTTTCCAAAAATAACTGTACGGTGATCTAGACTTGAAGACTCTGCCGAAGGGAGGTGCACAGAGTGTATTTCATTCAAACTTATTAATGTGGGCAGACTATCTACAAAGGAATTTCTGAGAAGGATGTTAACCAAAATTTTTTGTTTGGAAATTTACTCAAAAGTGGGGTTTTGGACCCAAGATGTGGGTCTAGGACCTAAAGGATTTTTTTTTTTATTCTAAACGGTCAAGAGGTGAAAACCCAAATCTAAAGGTTTCCTAAGTGACCCAAGGCGAAGGATAAATAGAGGAGACCTAAGGTGAGGTCTCACACATTATGTGCAAGAGAGATGTGAGATCTCTTATGCTAAGAGTTTCCTAAGAGGTTCAAGTTCTACTCATGAGGCCAGGATTATCTTTGGAGAAGGCAAGACTCATAGATCAACAAGAGGATCGAGGGTTTGGAGAAGCTAACATCTTGCCAAATTTATTTATTGCCTCATCTAGGACAAGAATCATATCTATCCAAGTTGTGAAAGAGGCCTAGTGAATTGATTTCTAGAAGGGTCGAGGGTAGAGTTAACACCATGGAAAAACCATTCTTGTGAGAGAACAACCCAAGAAGAAGAGGTTGAAGATATGAATGAAGGAGGTCGAGTATCCTCCAAGCCATATCTGTTGATTGAAGTCATGTATCAGTTGTCTGTTGTCTAGGTTGATTTTTATATTTGTGTTGGAGAGGGTTGAAGCCCTAGATTCTATTATAATGAGGGTCGCAATGTCTTTGTAATGGTTGGAAAGGGTTGAAAGGTGTAACAAACTCCTCCCACATTTACCCAAGATAATTGGTCCACTGGGGTAAACGTGTGATAAAGAGTTACTATGATATGATTCAACTCCCCAAGTACAGTTAAGGAAGTGGAACCGACAAGACAAGACCAATTTGACCTTCCTCAGGAGCTACAAAACCTTCATGAGACAACCAACCCTTCCAGGTGCCCAACCCCTAAGACAACTTGAGTTTTTGCTGATCTAGACTCCCAGTCACTCCCATGACAATTCATGCATGCAACTGAGACCCTCCAATCACTCCCACAACAAGGAATGCATGTAACTATAACCTTTCTTAGGTAGTTTTGTGCTAGTAACCCCATATTCTGTGCCACTTTTTCAGGACCAGGACTCAGGCCACTACCTAGAACTTCATGAAACTTCCAGGAAAAATAATTAATATTGAAACAAGGATACTAATGGAAAAACTTGAACATGGAATTGATATGAACCCATGTTGTTGATAAGACATACAAACGGATACGATAGTGGGAATATAAGATAACATTAAAATCTAGGAATGGAAGCCCTTCTCTCCCATGTGCCTTGAGTAGATCAACCTCTGAAGAATATCTATGTTGGATTGGCTTCCGACTTTTTATGTCCTTCCCAAAATCCTACTATCCAATCAATAGGGGTGGATTTTCATTGTCAGTCAGTAGGTTGGTTTCTTGGAATTTGTACTTTGATGGTTGATTTTCCAAATGGAACACTATAACAGATGGTCAATGGTGGGGTCCAACAACTAATCAACCAACCAAAAAAATGGGGATTAATCCAGAGACATTGATAGGTTTATCAATAGTTTTTTGTATGCCCAATGAGAATTATGTTTTTAACTCCACCTAGAGAGCCAATTATACCAATGGATAGTGAATAATATTCTTACTTATTTGTTGACATTGACAGGCCTAAGAGGTATTTTTTGGCAGTTGATTGGAATACTTTTTCACTGTTGGCAGGTGGTGGATACCTTTCGACGTTTTTATTAGATACACATTACAAAAACTGCCAATTGAAGTCCACACCATTTTTCCAAACCGGTCAAACACCATTAGCCAAACAACATGGAGAGTCAGACGCCCATCGATGAGCTAGATTTGGATGTCGATAGTTTAACTGGGGTCGTGGTGGTTGTAGAGAAGGAATCAGATTTCCGAAGTCATATGAAGGAGCCTAAATCAGTGATTGTAAAGGATCAGGGAGAGATCTTACTAGAACCGACAACCGTAGGTGAATATAGATTGCAAAACTTCAATTTTAACTCACAAATTAGGTCGGAGCTAGAATCCATGTCCCTAGAAATGAACAGATTGGGTCAGATTTATCCCTACATAATCGACATATGCAAAAATGAAGAAACATATACAAGGGTAATAAACCTATCAAGGCAGTGGAGGAGGTCTAAAAATTGATATTAAGGGTTGATTTATACTGGGAAAACGTGGTCAAAATAAGAAAAAGAATGTCGGTGGGGTGATGGGAGTTTATAAGAACGAAAGGGGCACAAATGTAATAATGGATTCAAAAAAATTGGTTTTCACTCCTTGGATATAGGCCCAAGGTTAACATAATGGTAAATGGCTTGTTTGGGTTTCATTTTCTAAAGGAAGAAGATGCAATAAAAATAGTAGTGCTACCCTGGATCAAAGGGTGAGGCTTTCTGGTATTAGAAGATTGGAAAGTTGGTTGTGATCTTGTGATGGAGGTACCCAAGAGAAAAATTATCAAGGCCAAACTACCTGCCCTCCCTATAGAATTATGCATGAACGGAGCAATCCAAGAAATTGCTAGTAAAACTGGAAAACTATATTATGTGGACGAAGCATGTATGGGGTTTCTCTACAAGAAAGTCACATGGTTCCTAGTGGAGGTGGAACTATTGGTTTGTTAACCTACTACAATTGATATCTATTAGGCGGCATTCTCTATATGGCAGCAAATAGATTACTAGGGAATCCCCTTTAGGTGTCTGGAGTGTCATAAAATTGGGCACTTGTTGATTGATTACCCCTCTCGTTATGGGGGGAAAAGGGGGTTGATATATAAGCTTAATCTGGAAAAAAAGCTACCTGCTAGACAACATAATAAAAATCCACAAGGGGGATACCCTTAAACAATGTTGAAGCTTACAATAGAAGGTGCTCCATCTAATGAGATACTTCCTAGCAAGGCTAAAGGGGATGGCTTTGAAGCTTACTTGGAGCTAGAAACTAGCAACAAATCTAATTGGGATTGTGAAAAAGCCTATATTCCTCCAAATCAGTGATCCAGGTGGATATTGGTGGCCACCCACCTATTCCACCTAGACCTCTAGTCAATTTCATCAATCTCCTTGTTTATAGCAACATTTACTATTTTTAGTAGTTTTTCAGATCCTGAACTTTCGAAGTAGTTTTCACCCCCTAAATGGTATTTTTTTAGGGTCTGCAACAGGGAACCATAGGTAAGGTACTACTTGCATCAAATCCTGTAGTACTCAGAGAGATATTTCCAATGAGGTATCGTACACACCAAATGAAGATAATATGACCAAGTTACGACCTCAGGAAGTTGGTTTCCCAACTAACCCTAACGGAACCCACAAACTCTTGGCGTTCCATCCCCTGGGATTAGTTTTTTTTTTTGTTTAGGGTTTTCCCTTGTTGTTCATTATTAAAAAGGTTGTTGAGCCTCATTATAACATAGTTTAGAGGCATGTAGTCACCACATCTATTATTAGAGGTAAGCTACTATTTCCCGAGCTATTTTATTTCCATTTCTGTATGTAAGCATATTTTAGTTCTTTGATATTAATGAAATTAAGTTTTATTTCTATTGCATCTTTGTGTTTATGAGTATATGCATATTTTTTTTGTTCCTGCATAAGTCTGGATCAATGGTATTAGAGCGTTCTTCTCTTTCCCTATCTTTCTTTGCATGTCCCTAATGAGGTCAGGGTATAAGGATTTAGGGCTTGAATTGGTTGAACCTTTGCAAGACCAGCCTCACAAACCTCGACGAACTCCCATGGTGGAAGAAAATAAAGATGAGGGAGCAGGAAACCCTTTCAAAGTATTGCTCGAGGAAGCCCTCGAGTGACAAAGGAATGTGATGATGGATAACTTTGCCTAGATCCTTCGGCAACTACCCATAAGCAACGCATCTTCATCCAACAACCACTCTAGAGGTGCCACTCCTTTTAAGCTACAAGTTAACTTTGAAATTCCCATATTTGAAGGCCAGATAGATGCAAACGTCGTAGATAGAAGGTTAAATCTATTGGAAGGATATTTTTGAGTTCATGATTTTTCCAATCGAGAGAAATATTACTTTTTCACTCCTCAAAGTTGTCCCATTGTCAAGGACTCATGGGACACCTACTATGAACAAAAGGACGAGAGGTAATCCTCATTTTTTTCAGCCGCACTCATTTGGAATTCTTTATGAGACACCATCAAGGAAAAATATTACCCTGTCCAGTGCTATGAAGATAAATAACTAAAGTGGACCAAGCTACGCAGGGAAGGGACCAATATGTGTTGGAGTTCACAAATTTTTTCCATACCCTTCGCACGAAGTTGTGTATCAAGGATTCTGAGTGGAATTTGGTACTCAAGTACCGCGAATGTCTACACAAGTACATCTAGGACAAGATGGAGTTCCTGGAAATCTCCTTGCTTGGCGTCGCCTATCGATACATTGTCAAAATCAAGCATAAATTTAAAAAGAAGAAGTGAGACTTTGGGTGTGTGAATCCGAAGCAAGGGAAAGGCACCCCCAAACTGCAAAATAAAGGAAAAATCCAAGGCAGGGTGACCTAGGACAACCCACTGAAGCTTCAAGTAAAGAACAACACAATTAAGACAAAGAAGGACACAAGGAAAAGGTGTGAGTTCCATAAGAGCTCCACTCACAACACAAGCAAGTGTTAAGCCAAGCAGTCATTAGTAGTCGAGTTGAAGGTTTGTGAATAAGATGCATGTTCCAACTCCGAAGGGGAATGAAAAAGGGAACCAAATTATCAATGTGGAGCCTAGTACCATCATTGCCACTACCAAGATCTAGAAGGATGAGCTTGAAGATCCAAAGGAAGGGGAGCGACTATTCCACTCACATATGTGGGTGAAGGGTTCTCCATTGTAGTTCATTGTGGATAGCATGAGCCAAAATAACCTCATTTCAGTAGAGGTCGTGAAGCGGTTGGGTCTGCTAACCACACCATAGTTGTAGCCATATACCATCAGGTGGCTTCACCAAGGGCGAGATATTTGTGTCAGCCAATAGTGTCTCCTTCCTTACAACATCAAGCCCTTCACATATGAGGTACTGTGTGATGTTGCTCCTCTTGAAGTTTATGATGTATTATTAGGCCAATCAAACTTGTGGAAGCAACATGTTGTGTATGAGTCTAGGCCTCACATTGTTATTATTATTTTGGGCAATAAGTTGTATAAGATACCAAAGATAGCATCGCCTACCTCCATTTATTTGATCACTGTGAAGAAATGTAGTAAGATCATTTCCTAGACCAAGAAATTTGTTTTCCTTATGATTTTCCCTCGGTGAAAGAAGAAGATTGTGGCTACAACCTCTAGATAGGGCTCCTCCACATGACAGTAGCGGATGGACAAGGTTGTGGAGGAGTACAATGACATCTTCACCACACCCCCAAGGGTACCTCTAAACTGTCAGGTCAAGCACTTTGTCGATTTGATCCCAGGCGCGCCACTACCCAACGAACCAATCTATCGATGCTCTATTTTGGAGAACGATGAAATCAAAAGGTAGATTCAGGAGCTATTGCAAAAAGGGCACATCAGGCCAAGTTCATCACCATGTGGGAGCTCGATCATGTTTGTACAGAAGAAGGATGGGACTTGGAGACTTTGTATTAACTATTGGGCGTTGAACAAGATCATTGTCCAGAATAGGTATGTAAACCATTAGATTGATGACCTTCTCGACCAGCTCAAGGGGGCCAAATATTTCAACAATATTGACTTGAAGTTCGGTACTGATCAAACCCTCCGATGTGTGGAAAATTGCCTTCAAATGCAAGGACAACCTTTTCGAATGGCTGGTCATGCCTTTCGGGTTGACGAACGCCCCCGTAACCCTCATGAGGTTGATGGATGAAATATTACTACCCTTCACCAAATCATTTGTGGTGGTTTATTTGGATGACATTTTGATCTTCAGTCAAAATTGGGAAGACCACCTCCACCATATTTGACAGGTCCTCCAAACCTTGCGGAAACAAGAGTTGTGTGCCAATTTGGAGCAATTCACTTTTAGTATGACCTAGGTTCAATATCTAAGGTACATTATTGATGAGAGGGGTGTGCATGTGGACCCAACCAAGATACAAGTCATTCAATATTGGCCAACCCCAACCACTCTAACAGAGCTCTGTAACTTTCTAGTTTCCTTGCCAACTTCTACAGTAGGTTCGTGTTTCGGTTCTCTCATATCACTTGACCTTTGCATCAAGTCAGCAAGGGAGGAGTGAAAGAAAATTTATTTTGGTATGAATCCCAACAGAAGTTGTTTGATGACTTGAAGCATCACCTTTTCTTTGCACAAGTGCTCACATTACCAAACCAACAATAACCATTTGAGATCGAGAGAGATTCCTACGACAATGCTATTAGTGCAGTTCTTACTCAGCAAGGGCATCCAGTGGCATATCATAGTAAGACACTTTCAGACACAGTGCGAAAGTATCCCACCTATGACAAAGAGATGTTTTCCATTATGGAGGCTTGGCAACAATGGAAGCATTACATTCTGAGGAAGGAAACAAATATCCACACAGAACACCAACCCCTACAGTTCATATAAGCACAAGGGAAGTTGCAGAATTATGGCCATCAGAAATGGTCCACATACCTGCAACAGTTCCATTTGAACATTAAGTACAAGAAGGGTAACACCAATAATGTTGCAAACTTCCTTAATTGACCATCATTCATGGCGATGACCATTGTGCTTGACTCTTGTGGGCACGAGATTGCGGGGTGGTCACACCTTTACAAGAGCGATCCAAATTTCGGCAACACATACCAGACGCTCCTAGAAGGAAAGCAAGTTCCAAATTTTCACCTCCAGGATGCACTACTATGCCACCTGGGACACCTCTATGTTCCTTCAAGCGAGCATTCCAAGATGATTTGGGAGGCACACTACAGTCAGGTCGCTGGACATTTCAGGGTAGATAAGAGAATGGCAGTGCTGTAGAATTATTTTTATTGGTTGAACCTTCGACAGGATTTTGGGAAGTACTTCAAATCCTCCACTCCCTCCACTCCCCATGTCATTGCAAAACGGACCATCAAGAAGAAAGGCCTATATACTCCTCTTCCTACTCCTAGTCAGCCTTGGGAATCCATCTCCATGGATTACATGTCGGGCATGTAGAAATTCTCACTGTAGATCATCTGATAATGCAATATACCAAAGCAAAATACTTGATCTACTTCTACAAACAAAATTACGGAAGCTTAATCAGTTTTGAGCAAGACCAATTAGAACACATATAACAGATGAAGAAGAAATCAATCACATGAAACACAGAAGAATACTCTAGGGAAAGCCTCAGCTAAAAACCTTGCTATCTATATTATCAAACAAGTGGAAATATCTCAGAGATTACACAAAGCTCTAGCTCACAAGCTATCCAGCTCTCAGTACAATTCCTCAATATAGCTCATAGACTAAATAGACATAACATATGCCTTCCTTCAGTCGTCCAAGCCTCCTATATCCTTCCGCAGTTTCTCTTGGGGTCCAAAATCTGCCACCTATGTGAATTCTCACCTCACACACAATACTGACCTCTGAAATAACTACGCAATCCTGAAGGAGATGATTCCTTCTGCATGGATGAGTTTCCTTTATAGGAAAATTCCTCCAACTGATAGTACATTGTCCCTTCCTTTAATCTCAATTGGGTCTTTCTCTGAAATGACATGCATGAGTTATTTACGAGGGAATATTCAGTTATCTAGAGAATGCTAGTTGCATGCATGCATTAACTGACTGAACTCACAATCAGTTCCGCTAAATGTTTGGAACTAATTTAACTGGACTTAACTTAGTTAACTGAGCTAACTAATTACAACTCAAATACAATTCATCCTTATCTCCTTAATTAAAGGATAACTTCCTCAATCAAAGGGATAACTGTTGCATGTCTTCACAAAGACTTCATGTTTGATTTCTCCAACTAATTAACTTAGGATGAATTAATTAATTATTTTTCAAACAACTAGTGAGACTGAATTCAAATTTTAATTCTCAATTTTGATTCAAGGACAAATCAAAATTGGAATATATCCTGAAATGCTATTTATAGCAATGTTATTTCTAGAATTTCTATTTTTAGCATTTCTTGTTGCTATTTTCAACACCCCCTCTCAACAAGAAAGGCATTCAACTCGAACCCAATCCTGAACCTTTGGAATGTTCTGCATGCAAGACTTCTCTCAAGTGTTGTTGTTCCATCAACTCTAGAAACAAAAAATATCCAACCTGAATCAGAATGATGCCTCTATCATCAAAGTCTTTGACTGTTATTGGCTCTGTCAACTGAAAACTCTGCACCTCTGTGCTCTTCAGTATCTGACTGCTCTAGCCTCTGTCATTTTGATCTTTGACTGCATCAATCACAATAATTCCTACTGTTGTTGCTAACCTTTTCTCCCAGCACTGCATCTGCACAACACCTCCTCTCATCATGTTGCATCGTGCTACCCACTACTACACTACAACTCAGTTACTGAGAAGTAAGTAACTGATCTCCCAACTGACCTCCCTATTAGGTTAAAAACACCCTCTGATGTTGAAGCTCCCTCTACTACTCCATCTGCATCTGTCTCTACCCACTCAGCCAATCCTACTACTCATTGGGGCTCCCGTAGCAAGGTCTAATGAAAGAGGCTGGGTACCTCAAGGATCCTACCCCTATTTCAGCCTTCTTCGGACTATCACTTTACATCACCCCACCTCCCACCTAGAGGTATGGCTGCATGTGATCCCTCTACTGACTCTAATTGTGGCTCGTCCACAGTTGTCTGAGACTTCTTCTGGGACTGCATGTTGAGAGGTAAATTACTTTCCCTCTCAACCACCAAGTCTCTAACATTTGCCTTGCTCCTCAAGGCTTTGCATGCACCTTGAACCTCAATAGCATACAGGTTCTTGGCTAGCACGCCAATTTGTTTCATCTTTCCTGTTGTCATGAAATTTTCTGGAAAAAGAGCTGATATTAAATCAGTGATATCTCCCTCATCTGAACTCCGATTCAGTCGATTTTTTTTTTTGAATTTGGGTATTTTTTCGCAAGGAATCCAGATTGGCTATTTGTTTTTGAAAATTTTGCAAAAAAAATTTCAGATCTGTTTTACAAACTCGTGGCCCAATTTTTATTTATTTATTTACTTCAAATTCTCTTCTTCATATATTGTTCACTGCTTCGATAAACTTGGCTCCGATGCCATGTAGAAATTCCTCTATAGATCAGCTAGCTTTGATACCATGTAGAAATTTCTCTATAGATTAGCTATCTCTGATACCATAAACAAGTGGAATATCTCAGAGATTACACAAAGCTTTAGCTCACAAGCTATCCAGCTTTCAATACTATTCCTCAATACAGATCATAGGCTGAATAGAAACAACATATGCCTTCCTTTAGTCTTCCAAGCCTCCTATTTCCTTGCGCAGTTTCTCTTAGGGTCCAAAAGCTGCCACCTGTATGAATTCTCACCTCACACACAACAGTGACCTCTGAAATAACTGTGCAATCCTGAAAGAGATGATTCCTTCTACATGGATGACTTTCCTTTATAGGAAAATTCCTCCAATTGATAGTACACTGTCCCTTCCTTTAATCTCAACTAGGTATTTCTATGAACTGACATGCATGAGTTATTTATGAGAGAATATTCAGTTATCTGGAGAACACTAGTTGCATGCATGCATGCATTAACTGACTGAACTCACAATTAGTTCCACAAACTGTTTGGAATTAATATAACTGGACTTAACTCAGTTAACTGAGCTAACTAATTACAACTCAAATACAACTCATCCTCATCTCCTTTATTAAGGGATAACTTCCTCAATCAAAGGGATAATTGTTGCATGTCTTCACAAAGACGTCATGTTTGATTTTCTCCAACTAATTAACTAAAGATGAATTAATTAATTTTTTTTAAATAGTTAGTGAGACTAAATTCGAATTTTAATTCTCATTTTTGATTCAAGGACAAATCAAAATTGGAATATATCCCGAAATTCTATTTATAGCAATGCTATTTTTAGCATTTCTATTTTTTGCTATTTCCAACAGAGTTGGAGTATATCCTGAAATGCTGCTTTTAGCATTTCTTGTTGCTATTTTCAACAGGGCCTTCCTTCTACTAAGCATGGAAACGACTGTGTTTTTGTGTTCGTCAATAGATTCTCTAGGATGTCCATTCTAGCAGTCTGTAAGAAGAGTATCACAACAGAAGCTGCTGCCAAGATATTCTTTGAATGAGTGTGATTACACTTTGGAATCCCACAATCCATTATCTCAGATTGGGAAAAAAGATTCCTAAGTACATTTTGGTCAAGTCTCTGGTCGATGTTGGATACCAAGATCACTATGTCCACAACTTTCCATCCCCAAACTGATGGCCAAACAGAGGTCGTCAAGAGGATGATCGTACACATTCTGCACATGTATAACTTGAAGCATCCATGCACATGGGATGAAATCCTCCCCTATGTCCAACATAGCTACAATAGAGCTCTCCATAGCTCAACTAGACACATCCCCTTTCAGGTGGGATTAGGATTCCAACCGCTATGTCCCATTGATGTGGCCATACCATTCGTAGCTACTTAGGGAGATTTGGCTCATGTCCAGTTCGAAGCTGACAGGGATAACGAGTTAATTGAGCACATTCATCATATTCACCAGTAGGTCCATGACATATTGGACAAAGCCAATGCTAAGTACAAGCAACGACATGATCAACACCGGGTGCCACACAAGTTCCAGATGGGCGACAAAGTTTGGCTACATCTGTAGAAGGAACACCTTGCTGGGCCCCACCACAAGCTTCAGCTGCTCCGATATAGGCCATACACCATCACCAAGGATGTAGGGGGAAATGCATTCGATCTCAGCATTTCACCATTCCTTGGCCTACACCTAGTATTTAATGTGGACCACCTTTGGCCATACTTTCCACCATTGTCGGGCGCATCCAACATTGCAGAACAACTCACACCAACAGAGTTAAACCCACATTGCATGGAACATGCCACAACTGATAGAATCATGGACACATAGATTAAGAACACTCGCCAATAGAGTATTCAACTATATTGAGTTGTCAAATGGGTTAACTCCTTCACCAGGGAAAGGGGTTTACTAAGGACGAGGTTCAATAGAAATTTCCTCACCTCATGGAGGCTCTGCAGGTAATGGAGACAATTGCTTCCTAAGGAGGGAGGACTGATCCACGAGGATATTAGTGGCCACCCTCCTATTCCACCTATACCTCCAGTCGGTTTCATTAGTTTCCTTGTTTATAGCAGCATTTACTATTTTTAGCATTTTTTCAAGTCCTGAATGTTTGGAGCAGTTTTGACCCCCAAAACGGAATTTTTTTGAGGTCCAAAGTAGGCCCATAGCCATAGACAAGGGCCCATGGAAAATTCTGTATTACTTTAAGATATATTTCCAACGAGGTATCGTACATGCCAAACAGAGATAATATGACCAAGTTACGACCCCGGGAAGTTGGCTGCCCAACTAACCCCAACGGGGCCCACAAACTCTTGGCGTTCCATTTCCTGGGTTAGGGTTTTGGTTTTTTATGGCTTTCCCTTGTTGTTCAATAATAAAAATGCCCTTAAGCCTCATTGTAACATAGTTCAGGGGCATGTGGCCGCCACATCTCTTCTCATAGATAAGCTATCATCATCCGAGCTAGTTTATTTCCATTTATGTATATAAGCATATTTCAGTTCATTGGTATTAATGAAATGAAGTTTTATTTCTATTGCATCTCTGTGTTTATGTGTATATCTATATTTTGTTGCATTCCTGCATAAGTATGGATCAATCAGACTCCTACAAAGAGGAAGGGTATGGCTTTTTATAAAGGAGCAAATAAGTCCTGCAAACTCTCCTTATTATCTCCAATATGCACCAGAAATGATCATGAATCTAAAATATCACGAACCTCAGCAGATATGGAATTATTGTCTCTTTCGGAAAATTTGAGACATGGATTGGAACCCATATCAATAAGGAAAACTCTATTTCAAAATGTGGAACTATTAGAAGGTAGGGGAATAGATAAAGTCACACCAAGTCGTAGGAGGAAAAAAAACTAAATATAAGAATATTATGCCTAATGGTGAGATTGAGGCAGATCTTAATTCACGATTCTCTGTAGTGATGCAAGAGACACTATATCTAGGCCCCTCCAACCTATGAAATGAATCACCTGATAACACATATTTCTGTGACCTTAGAGCATAGTATCCCACTCCAAACAATCAGATCTCTAAAACACTGCATTAAATGAAAAACCCATCCATAGTTTTGTTGTAAGAAACAATGATAACAAAAGATAAGGCCCTTGAAAATTTACTTAAAATTTTCCCTGCTAAGTGTGCATGTTCCATAAGTTTGAATGGAAATTTTGGTGGCCTCGCTTCAATCTAGGATCTATCAGTATTCACTTTCCAGGGATATCAGTCCTGTGCAACGATACTATTAATTGGTTATGGTTTGGAAACAACCTGCAAAATCTGCATTACGAACATCTATGCTCCTTACAACAATCAGAAATCATTTTGGGAATTGGTGGATTCAATCGGTATCTTGGACATCCATCCGATCATAATCACCGGAGACTTGAATTTCACATTGGGTGTTGGGGAAGTATAGTGTCAGAAGGTAGTCTTGGATCATATGGAAAGTTATTTTAAAGTGTTGTTTGACCAAAAAACACTTATAGATGTAGCTCTTGTTTGTCTATGCCCGACATGGAGCAATGGATGTATTGGGGAGGAGGGTATAGCAAAGAGGATTGATAGATTCATTGTGGATTCAATATGGTACTAGAGGGTGAAACAATTGTAGGCCTAGAATCGCTTCTCAAACGTTTTAGATCGTGATGCAATAATGTTAGAATGGTAGGC
Source organism: Pinus taeda (assembly GCA_000404065.3). NCBI lineage: Eukaryota > Viridiplantae > Streptophyta > Pinopsida > Pinales > Pinaceae > Pinus > Pinus taeda. The sequence goes on along the minus strand of APFE030890195.1, from coordinate 166,299 downwards.
TGAACAAGAGCAGCTAAAAATTCCCTTCAAATTTAACCCTATTTGGTTAAACAATCCAAATTTCCAAAAGTTGGTCCACAACTCTTGGACCTTACCGATCCCTTTGAACATGGTTAATCCATTAGTTCAGATCCAATATAAACTTAAAAGGCTGAAAATAAAGGTCAAAGACTAGTTAATTAACCACAAAAAAGAGATCAATCAGGAACTATTAAATATAGAGAACGAAATTGCTCTATTAATGGAGATGATTGCTTCGGGATATTTTGTTGAACAACAACATAAATTCATCTTAAAGTTGGTGAGTAGAAAGGAAAAAATTCTGAAGCTTCAGGAAGAGTAATGGCAACAAAGAAGTTGGTTGATCTGGATCAAAAGTAGAGATAGAATACATTTTTTTCCCTCCAGTCTGCATCAAAGAGGAAACACCTTAACACCATATGGGAAATAAAAGATGAAGTTCCGATCAACCTCACCTCTTCCAAGGATATAAAAAAGGAAGAATTTATATATTTCTGAAATCACATCAAGGAACAAAAAGGAGATTACATGGAAGAAAAATTGGAGATGGTCAATTTGTTCCCTCAGATGGTCAACAAAGAGGACATTTCTATAATGGATGAGCCTATCACGATTGAGGAACTACTACAAACACTTAAGGAAAGGGCTAAGGATAAGAGTGAAGGGCTAGATGGATGGATTGTTGACCTATTATGTTTCTTCTTGAAGATGATGGGTCCTAAGCTGGTTAGAATGGTGGAAGTAGCCATAAATTCATGGTGTTTTACACGTGCTATAAATTCTATGTTTCTTACATTAATCCCCAAGAAATCAAAGTCTCGTTCATTTGATGAGTATAGACCCATATGATCATGTAATTCAATCTATAAAATGATGCCAAAACTCCTTGAAAATATAATAAAAAAGGTATTATCTCCTCACATTATGTTGGAGCAATTTTTATTTTTGTCTAATAGGAGAATATATGATGATGTTGCAATTGCCTAAGAGTCCATGCACTTGGTCAAAACACGAAAATTAAAATCATGCCTTATGAAAATTGATCTTAATCGGGCATATGATTGTGTGGACTGGGAGTTTCTCATCACGATTTTAGACAAATTCAGATTCTCCCACAGACATGTCTAATGGATAAAGGCCCACTTCTCTATGACTTCTATGGTGGTAATTTGCAAGGGTGAGCCCACTCATTTCTTTAAGATCCACTAGGGGCTTCGCCAAGGCTGTGCATTGCCTCCCTTGATCTTATTCTGGTTATGGACGCATTCAATAGAGGGATAAAATCCAAGATGGAGGCGGGCTCAATAATTGGCTACAAGGATGATAGAAATTGCATATTGTCCCACATATTATTTGTGGACGATGTCCAATGCAACGGGGAGGAAAAGTATGATGAATGGGTGTCCTTCCACATAAACAAAAGAAATACTAAGATAATCTCAGATGATGTATATTCAGAGAAGATTCGTGAGATCGGTTCATTATTTGGGGTGAAAATCCATCCCATGTTTGCCAGCTTCAAATACTTGTGGTGCAATCTAAAACTTGGAAAGTATAAAAATCAAGACTCGACATGGTTATTAACAAAATGTGAAAAAAAAATTGACTTGATGGGATCATAAGTGGCTTTCACTTGGAAAAAGGGTCATCATGATTAAGGCTGTATTACAAGGAATTCCAGTTATTTGGATGCATCTTTTCCATATCCCGCTGGAAATTATTCACAAGATTGACGTCCTCACCTCAAAATTTCTATGGTTTGGAACCAAACCCAACAGTAAGAACCATCTCATCTAGTTAAATGCGATATCAAGCCCCATTCAGTTGGGTAGATGGGGAATTATTGATACCAGGAGGTTTAATCTCACTCTCTTTGCCAAAAATTTGTGGAGGGTATTCAATGAAAGAGGACTCTGGTAGAATATTATATATAACAAACACATCCATCTACACGGATTGGAGGAATGGGTTCCTATAAGGGTGCCATCTAATTCTTTCTCATCTATCATATGGTGAAGTCTCAGACATACGATCTCGTAGTTTTGCAGTAACCTTCGTTGGTTGGTGGGTAATGGACAAAACACCCATATTGGGATGGATGCCATAAAGGATTTCTTTGGCTCTCATCTACTTTCTACCCCCATAATCTATTTTCTAAATCAACAAGGGATTAATACCCTTGTTAGTCTGTGCATTAGGGGTCGTTTCCCTCTTGTTTCCCTTTCTTGGCCCCAGGCTTGGAAAATTGACATTCCACATCATTTAGAAGGGGAATGGGAAGCCTACCGAAATCTCCTATGTCAAGTCGACATCACTCTTTCTCAACGAAGTGACCAATTGGTTTTGAGCGACCACATAGTGAATGAGAGGATTTCCACCAAGGAATTATATGCATACATTTCCTCTATCATCCAACCTTTACCCTTTGTTGGCTAGAAAAATCATATGTGGGGATGGGATGCCCATTTGAGGATTAAATGTTTTGTGTGGTGAACTGTCCACAATCATATTTTAACATGTGACATCTTGATGAAGAAGGGATTTAGTGGACCAAGTATATGCATTCTCTGCAAAACAGATTAGGAGGATTGCACTCACTTATTTCTAAATTTTCCCTTTTCTACTACTGTTTGGGAGGAAGTATCATTATTATTAGGGGTTACTGTCTCAGAGATATATCTTCCATCATGGCTTGGCTTATTTGTTGGGCTCGTCATGCTATCACCTTCAGGGAGATCCCATATATATACTGTGGGGGATTTGGTGGGTGAGAAATGATCTAACCTTTGAAGGAAAAACTCCAGAGATAAAGGTTGTAGCCATGAAAATTGTTGCATACTTTCATTAAATTGGTCCTTGGATTCCCAAGGCTAATTCACGATCTGTTACACTTTTTGACTTGGAAGGTATCTTCCCCATTTTTTATTTTGATGGAGCATCCTCAGGGGGCAGGTGTGGCTATGGTGTGTTTATGCAGAATGACCCCTCATCACATTATCATTTTTACTGGTTTGGCGGCTTCGGGGATAACTATAGGGCTGAAATGATCGCATTATGGGGAGCCCTTCAATGTATTTTGTGGATGTTCATAGAGAGGATCACAATCATTTGTGATTCTTTTACCTTGATTGAGTGGATTCAGGGCAAGAATGCGTTGGAGGTCCCTTCTCTATGTAATTGGATGCAATGAATCTGGGACTTAAAGGTGATCAGGTGCTCAATATTTAGTTCAAAAATCAAAGCTCTCATATTGGCTCAAAAACTAAACAACTATGTCCATCTCGTCAAGACGATCACAACACAATTCATTTCACTGAAAACCGACTGCGGATGAAGGAGAAAAGGCCTGTTGTTCATTTTCCTAAACAACTAAAATAATTGTAGAACAAGACAAAATGATGGCATGGCAATATAGTCAGCATGATGGGAATCTTCTTCAATTTTTTCCCAATGAGCTTGTGACAAGTGTCACTTCAGTATTAGCTAGTTTGGTTGTGTGAAGGTGAAATTGTCCAATGTCCTCCAAGGTGGAATTATGAGTTCATGGTGAATATTTATGTGGCAAATTATATATATATATATATTATATATATATATATATATATTATATATATATATAATTGTTAATATTTATATATGATTTAATTATAGTATATTTCTTTTATAATTATTATATATTATTATTATATATAAATATTATATAGCTTCGAACTACATAAATCCGAACCATATTACATAATTCCAAATTATTTGAATGGTCAAAGTCCAAAGTCCACGTGTATATATACAATTTAATGGCGCAATGTATATGGTTGAAAAATGTATTAAGGGATGGGCGGAGGATGGGTCGAACCCATGACCTCCCCCTCCTAAACTCTGTTACATATTTGTATGACTAGAAATTAGTCTTTTAACGCCATGAAAACAAGTATCACTTGTTCAAGGATAGTGTGGAGTATATAGTGAGAGCCCATCGCAAAAAGTTAAACATATCAGTTGCTAATGCAGGGCAGGCAAAAAGACTAGTGAATTCAAGTGAAAGTTTAGTACTTCTCATGTTCAATCCAAATGATGATATTGTTTATGAAAATGTTGTTGCATCTAATGCAAGTTTCAATTCTGATTTGGTTGGTTGAATTCATCAGGGTGATGAAGTATTTTAGGTTGTGAAAGAATCGTCCTTCAAAGAGAAAGAAACTTCACATGAAATATCTTTGCAGCAAGAGGTTTCTCTTTGTAATGTTAGCATGCAAGGGTTGACAACATTTCAAAGTTTAGAGACACCAATGCAATGAATTTTTTTTTTGAACAATGGGCTCATTCAATCATCCCTTACACCATGTTGTGCACCGACGGTTATGGTGCCAAAGAGGAATGGTAAGTATTTCAAGAAAGAGGACAAAAGGAGTAGTTTTCGCCAAAGCAAGGTTGTAAAAAGAGGTTAGTGCAAGAATATACATAACACCAAACAAGAATGGTCTGTATGGATTTTAATGTTATATGTTCTTTGTAGCACTTCTATTACATACATGTATTTGAATTATGGCAAAAAAGAGTCTTTCTTGAAGAAATTGTCCACTTGGGTGACATAAACATGTTTAGAAAACTTGTGTTCATCCCTTGCGAAGCGGAGAGCAAACCATCCTTTAAAAAAAGTCTGGACGAAAGGAGGATCAACCAGATGATGTCCCCAAACCTCCAATGTCCACTACTTCGACCTAGCTACATTGTAGTTCCTTCCCCTGACTCTTCCAACCAAGACCCTATCAGCCATCTCCATAGTATCACTCAATTGAATGTCCTCCCCCAGCCTCAAAAGCTTTGAGTTTTAGGTGCCGCTATCTTTTAGTCGTCTGCGGCCTGTCTTCATTTGTGGTCTGTAGATGTTCGCTCTGAGCAGGGTGAGCCCCAAGATTAGAAGGGTCCTGAGGGGCCTCGGCGGTGAAAACTCCAGAAATGGGTGGGATCCCTATGAAATTACCATATGGGGGGACCGAGGAGGGCAACACAGGTTGTTGTTCTGGAGCAGAAGGCACAAGCTCATTAGAATGAACAGTAGAAGGGACACGGGAGCTAGCGAAGGGTGGAAGGGTGGAGAGGGTGCAATGCCCGTCGTTAGGTTTTCCAAGGCAGGGTCCAGAGAGTGGTCCACGAAGTTTAAGGTAGATGGCGGGAGCGACTGATAAGTGAGGTCCGGCAGTGAGGGGGTGGCTTCAAGGAATGTGGCCACCGAGATCGAAGGGCCCGATATCGAGGGAAGAGAGGCTATGGCATCCCAGAGCACATTGTCAAAGGGGTAACCACCTGCCGGAGCTTTCTGGGGATGGGTCCAAATGGGGATTCCCTTCAAAGGGTCCTCTAAATAGTGCACGATCTCGTCCATAACCGTCGCTATATTCTCGCACCAACTAGCTGCAGAGTCCTTGGAGAGCCCGTCGCTGGTGACCAAAGAGAGAAGTGGCAGAACAGTAAAATGGAAGGGAAACCCTTGTCGGTGGAGGGCAAAGATAACCGTGGTGTCAAGGTTGTAGCACTGTTGAAACGGGTCTACGCGAAGGAGTAGGTAAGGTAACAGGCAAGGGTACGGTCGGCAGCACGTGAAGTTCGGTCGAGGGCAAGGATGCAGTAAGATAAAAAAATTACCAGGCTATTGTTCAGAAACCCTTGTCAAGTGCCCTCGTTGCCATTGTCGTCCTCCCATTTCTTTCAGTATTATTATTGTAAAAATCTAATCAATGTTCATGAACAAAAAATAACAACATGTTTAAAACTTCTGTATCATTAAACTTAAATACAAAATGCTCCTCTTAGATCTTTCACATTTTTTAATTTTTTTTTTTTTTTTTTAAATTAACTTTTAAAATTTAAAACTTAAATACAAAAGGCTCGTCTTAGCTCTTTCACATTTTGTAATTTTTTTTTTTTTAAATTAACTTTTAAAATTTAAAAGACAAAACTGAACACTTTTAACTTAGTAAAAAAATTAAAAACAATTTCTAGGAATCATAAATATCACTATTTTGAGAAAACGTAGCAAACCAATAATTTGTCAATTTGTTGAAATCTAGTTGAAAAAGCCAACTAAAATCCCATCTACATTGTGACTAGTATTTCATAAAAAATGTGTTGAAAACTATAATTTACACAAAAACTTGTTAACTACCTCAATTTAAAAAAAAGAAAAGAAAAAAAAAAGAAAAGAAATGTTAAAAAACAACTTTGTTTCTCTCACATTAACACCAATGAAATATTAAGCTTTCACCATTTCTAAATACATGCTTTGATTAAACTATTCCATGCTTAGTGTGAAATTGAAAATAAAACTCACCACCATATAAAATGAATAATTACTATTGAATAAAAACAATGACAAACAAAAAGATACGTTCTCATCCAAATTATCAAGGCAACACAATCGTGGTTTTTACAAAAATTTCACCTATTAATGGGATTTAGGCAACACAATAGTGGTTGGGCACAAGTGCCTTTGTCACTGCATGGGATATTATTGCAGTTGGGGGGATAGTCATTAGTGTCAAAAGCTTTAGCCGTTGTTAGAGTCCAAATATTTGCAAACAATAAGAAAATAATGATTAATTGAAATCTAAAAATTTAACAAAAAATGAAATAAATAAATAAATAATTACAAAGACTTTTAGCTTCAACTTCACTAAGTTCTCATTTTCCAAATCTATAATATTTAAGAGCCCACAATAATGGCAAGAGGCCTTTAAGATTTGAAGTAGAATTAAGAATGAATGTGTATATATAAGACAATCGACACTAAAATTTTGTTAAAATTTTATTAATTTCTCATTTTTAGAATTGTTTTCTACTGATTTTATTATATTCATTGAAATTGAAGTTTTATTGTATAGTTGTTGCTTTGAAAATTATAGAAAGGTGAAGGGAAAAAACTAAAGTCAAATTAAAAATTATCAATAAACAAAAAAAACTATGATTAATGGAATTGATATTGAAAATAGAGAGAAAAAAGGCCAAAAAAAAGACAAAAAAACAAATAATATTTATTGGAAAATGTTTTTAAAATATTTTTTCCTCTTTAAATTTTGTCATAAAATATGGACATAATAGAAAAGGGAAAAAAATCAAAATCAAAAAGTTAAATAAAAAGGAAATAAAACTAAAACAAAAACAAAATAGTAACTAATAGAAAAAGGGCATTTTAAGTCATTTTAAATTGAAATTGAAAATATAATGAAAATATAAATAATAGAATAAAACTGAAAACAAAAAAAATAACAACTAATAGAAATAAAAGTTACTAAACCATTCATAATAAAACCTTAACTAATCACTTTACAAAATTAAAAATAACAAAATTGAATTCCTAATATTAATAAGTGCCATAAATTTTTGGTCAAACAAATTAATACAGTAAATCCCTTATATCATAATGAATTATTTAATTTTTTTTTCCTATTAAAACATTCTTATTTAAAAAATATTAATAAAAATCGAAACAAATTTATGCTGAGACTCAAATTTAAATCACTCCGCCATGTTAACTATTTAATAAAGGTATAACATGTGTTAAGCCATTTTTAATAAGAAATGCCTTTTTTGTCTGCCGTGCTTCCACCATGTGTCTATGCAGGGAGATGATTCTCCTGTATATGTCTGGCAGTGCATTGCGAAGTCATCGAGTAACCAGAAATGGGTTTGATTAGGAGCGATCAACTTGTTCCAATCAAATGTTTCTCAATAATATTGTAGTAGATTCGTCGTTCTAAAAAGAATATACCAACGGTGGAACTTCATATATGTCAAAACCTGATTTTTTTACATGTCATCACAACGTTATAAATAGAGCGAAAGTCGAAGCCTGGAAAACAATCATACGCAAATAATACCAATCCAGAGGTTCCAGCATCAGAATCCCAATAGAGCTATTGATTCATCAAAATCACCATAAACCCTAATGGCGACAGAAACCACCGCAAAGGAAGAACTCGTTCCAACATCAACACTTATAGTGTCGGCTTCAAAGCACATTGCCACCGGATGTAGGGCACAAAACAAGGCCTTCACAGACTGCAATAAAGTCAACCTGAACCTGAAGAAGTGTCTGGACAAAGGCCGGGATGTCACCAGATGCGCTTTTAACCTGTTGAAAGATCTTCATGCAAAATGCTCGAAGGAGTTAGATGCATATTCTGGTTGCATGTCCTATTATACCAATGAGTTTGAGTTATGTCAGAAGGAGCAAAAGAAATTTGAAGTAACTTGCATATTGGGTGACTAAATAAAAGTCCAGTTCATGAATTAGTTCCACCTGATCAAATGACAAGAATCAAACTATTTGATTTTAAATTGCTCATTAAAGAGGAGATAATCTCTTTTGGCACAGTAAACATTTTCTACAATAAGTTGATACCCTTCCATTTTTTATTTTTATAATGGTCAATATCTTTAAAACATTCTTATTGGATCAATACCATCATCATCTGATAACTCCAATGCCTCTGCTGTTTCTTCCTCTTGCTTGATTGAATTAGAGAGAGCCAATGATGTCAAGTCGAATAAGAAGGACCAATGGCAAGTTGGTTTGTGCGGGCGAGAGGGAAAGAAAGCAATTATAACTTTAATTCACTGTTCGATTCTCATCAAAGAGTTCGATGTGTTCCTTTTGGCTTTAACGACAAAATCGATGTTTCAGATCATGTCGACATCATACTTGGCAAGGTCGTAAACTTATGGTTCACTGCGGCCCTCACAAATTTCCTTTGAGAATTCAACTTTCTTTTTCAGTGAAGTTTTGACATTTCAGAATCATCCTAGGGATACATTGACAATTTGGCTAGGGATTTGTGATCCAACTATGCCAGCTAATTCCGCTGAGTCTCAGCTTCAATTTCCATATCCAATTTCTAATAGTTTTAACAGTCTGGTTTGAAGGTGGCCAAAGCATCCTCCCAAATGCCAATCGATCTTTGGGCCCTAAGCCAAATAAAATACTACCTCTCCTCAGGCAGTGGCAACGTTCCATATAGTTGTTCATGGCAACATTCTTAGATTAAATTGAGATATAGGTACACAGTATGACTAAGTATCAATTGCAGTTGTCAGAAGGAATTATGATCGTGTCTCCTGCCATTTAAAAACATCTACTCTATCCCATTATAAATTTACATGAAATTGTGTTAATACATAAATTATCCTGAAACTGATGAAATAGCCTCTCTAAGACATTAAACCATCTTCACCATACTAAGTATTAGATGATTAGTAAAAATTCTACATGACCAACAACTCCAACTTTGGGGAAAATACGCTTTTAGCGTTGATATATGCCACCAACAATGTGCACAAAAAATGTCAAATTTAGAGTCCTAGAGTCCCAATTTTGGAAAAATGGAGTGTAAACATTAATATATGCCAAGCATAATGCTGGCACAAAATATAAAATTCACACATGCCAGTAGCTAATCCAATAATTCATACATGAACAAAATAAAAGGGTTCTTTTAAACCTACATGCCTAGAATTAATAAAGGAAGCATAATTTCACATGTAAAATCTATGATTACCCTCTTCAAGAATAAATAGTTCTATTTCACATATATATCTTGTATTAGCTTGAAAGGCAAAAGCAATTCAAAAAAATAACACAGGTAGAAACTATGACTACCCTCCTCAAGAATAGATGGTTTTATTCTATATCGATGAAATATAACCTTCAAAAGAAAAACAATGACAAGAGCACATTGGATAACAAAATTATGAATACAAATCCTACACAACTCACTTCGCTACACAACTAAATCAATACTGGACACAACAAAATTTCAAGAAAAATTATGAACTATCTATTTTATAAAGGAATCTCAATAATGGCATCATCGACATTCATTAGGGGACTTTTGAGGTCTAAAATGGGTCTCCTAAGGAAATTATAAAATAATAGTGGAAATAATAAATAAAATTAGATTACATCATCAAATTTTAAAGAGAGAAAAAAATCAATTATTATTTTCAACTTATTTCCCTATGGGTTTAGTCAAATTTCAAGAGGAAACACTCATTGGATGCAAAATTTGATTCCTCATTCAAGGAGTACCCATGTTGCACACTTTTGATGGACCATACTACATGAAAAATGAGAAATACATGAAAAACGTGATTGAAATCACATTTTTTCATGTATTTCTCATTTTTTGTGTAGCAGGGTCCATCAAAACTATGCAATATGGGCACTCCTTGGATGAGAAATTAAAATTTGCATCCAACGAGTACCCCTGCTCGAAATTTGAATAAACCCTTAGGAGATAAGTTGAAAATATGAGTTCAAAAAGCAGTTTCATTATTTTATTATTTTTTAATCTTTTTATTTTTAACTCCAAAAATGGTGAATCATCCCCCATGGTTGACATCATCATCTTGAATCCTATTGGTTCTTATAAAGTTTATTTTGGTTGCTCATTTTTTTAGGAGACCCATTTTAGACTTCAAAATTCCCCTAATGAGAATCATAATTAATATTACCCATAACATCTAACTAAGCCCCAGGTGCTTGTTCCTCCACAGGGTTAATCTCCACTGAATTATGAGGCTTTTTGGTCGATGGGTGTTGATAAATATTAATAATTTCAACATTGCCTCTGTAAATAGGGAATTTGGAGTGTTGGGAGAGACAAACATCTGCATAGGGAACATGGAAACAATGCCTACATTTTTGTTACACAAGGTATTTATCACCATCCTAGAATTAACCAAGGCAAACCACGCATTCAAGATCGTTGTTGATGCAAATATTTTCGACATCATTCTTCTTATTACTATTGCTCTGTTCGGCCTTGGTGGTGCCAAAGAAATTAGGAAATTTCTAGAAATTGGACGTAGAAAGACTAGAACACTTAATGGGCTTGTTATTTTAGGAATTGATGCGCTCTTTGTGTGTGGAAACATAGATAGAGGCATACCAGGCAAGCTAGAAATAGATAAGCACCATGACTCCCATTCCCGCACAGAGCAAAAAGAGGGCAAAAATAATTCCCACTTGCTTTTCAATAAGTGGAAAGAGAAGGAACCCATCAAACAAAAACCAGAGGTAGGGAAAGAGGCGATGGAAAAGAACACAAGAGGAATGGTATTGTTATAAATACAGTTAGTTGGATGTGAATGTCGAGGAAATTGAGAAAGAAAAATATGCGCAAAGCTTAACACACTCAAGTTGCGAAATGAGAAGTAGATCATGTTGGAAATTTCTGATAATTTCGAACAAAACAGAGGAAGCAAAGTTCCTCAACTCAACACAAAGAAATGAGAGAAATCTGGACAAAGAAGATAAGGAGAAAAGCCCTGTTTTTATTAACCATAAAAATGACAATAAAAAAAAACAAACTTCTTCAGAACTACAGTTCTGGAATAACTAAAAACTCCATACTCTGTTTTTGCAAACTCTGTATTGCCTTCTTCTCTGTCTTTCACTCTAATCTACACTACTGTGTCTACACATATATAGAGCATTAGGGGTCATAACAGTCCATCAACCGCTTTAACTCTCTCATAGGGTCTCTGCTGCAATCTGCTACAATTCTTGAGTCGGTTGTGTGGAAACCCATAACTGATAAATGCTACGGCCGGCTCGAGGCATGTTCTTTCCTTCTCGGCCATGCTTCTTCTTTAATGCTGTTGATGAGCAGTTATGGTGCAAAGCCTTCTTTCTTCCTTGGGAACACAAAACAGGTGAAGTGCGTAAATGTAGTATGGCGGTGGCGTGAACAAGGTAAGAACAAATAATGGCTGTTGGATCAAAACGTATGGACGGCTGGGATTGTTTGCAGGTGAAGATGCGATATGCGATGGCTCAGGTCGCATCGCAACATCGCGGAGGGTTTAACGTGCACTTGGAGAAAAAATCGCGATATGTGATTGCATCGCGTCGCGTCGCAGTGCAGAAGATAGGCGAAAGGATTGATGCGATTTGTGATGAGACGTGATTTACGATTTCTGTTTAACTGTTGCTGTAGTTGGAATCAAATTCCAACACTCCCCCTTCATTTCAACTGTTGGGTTTTTCTGCATACCCAGGCATTTCCTGAAATGATCAAAACTTTTATTTCCCAATGGTTTTGTCAAGATGTCAACTAACTGATCCTCTGTTCTACAGTGCTACAAAAAAATCTCACCATTGTTAACCAATTCATGTATGAAGTGAAATTTAGAGTTTTTAGACAATGCTATTGCCGAGCTATTGTCACAGTAAATGGTTGTGCCCTTTTCTTGTTCATGACACAAATCTCTGAGAAATCTTCTTAGCCACACTGCTTGGCATGCTGCTGCTGTTGCTGCCACATACTCTACCTCTGCTGTTGACAAAGACACAACTGGTTGATTCATGGAAGCCCATGAGATGGCTCCCGATCCCATATTAACACATATCCCGATGTGCTTTTCCTATCATCAACACTTCCAGCCCAATCACTGTCAGTGTAACCTATCAACATGAAACTTTCAGAAGAGGAGTATAAAATACCAAACCCCCTCGTTCCATTCACATACCTTAGAATCCTCTTGGCTGCCTGCTAATGAGTCTCTTTCGGTCTTTCCATAAATCTGGAGATTAAACTCACAACATGCATAATGTCTGGCCTAGTTGCAGTCAAGTACATAAGGCTGCCAAATATGCTCTTGTACAATTTTGGATCAAAATCCTTGTTGTTGTCTTCTTTGGTCAATTTCAACCCCATTACGGTTAGAGTCACAACTACCTTGTTGTTCTGCATGTTAAATCTCTTCAACACTGCTTCTACATATTTAACTTGAGAAAAGAAAACACCATTTTCAATTTGGTCTACTTCAATTCCAAGAAAATATCTTAAGAATCCCGAGTCAGTCATTTCAAATTCACTTTTCATGACTGCTTTAAAATCAGCAATTAGAGAAGCATCATTGCTAGTAAAAATCAAATCATCTACATATAAAACAACAATAAGAATCTTACTGTCATTCTCCTTTATGTAGAGTGTGGGTTCACCATCACACTTATCAAACCCATTCTCAATCAAATAAGCATCTATTCTGTTGTACCATGCTCTTGGAGCTTGCTTCAGCCCATAAAGAGCCTTCTTTAGTTTGCAGACTTTATGCTCTTGGCCTTCAACTTTATAGCCTGGAGGTTGTTCAACATAAACCTCTTCTTTTAACACTCCATTCAGGAATGCATATTTAACATCTATCTGATAAATCTTCCCTTTGTGTTGTGCCGCAATAGACAACACTGTTCTCACTGTTTCCATCCTTGCTACTGGTGCAAAGGTTTCATCATAGTCTTTGCCTTGTTGCTGCTTGTAGCCTTTCACAATAAGTCTTGCTTTGTGCGTGTCAATCCTGCCTTCAGCATTGCTTTTGGCCTTATAGACCCACTTAACTCCAATGGCATCTTTGCCTTCAGGGAGGTCCACTAACTCCCATGTTTTACTCTTCTCAATTGCACCAATTTCTTCATTCATTACTTCAATCCATTTATCTTCATTTACAACATCTTCAAAATGAACTGGGTCGTCAACATGACAATACAAAGCGAATAATGAATTCAAACCGATATTGTTACTTACCTCTCCTTGTTCATAAATCTCATTTAGATTTCTGAATCTTGGTTTTCTTCATGTGCTTGGAGTTCCATCCGAACTTGAGGGTGTTTCTGATCCCTGTGGTGTGCTTGGAGAAGCACTTCCTTGACTTCTCAAGGCTGTTCGAATTCCAGCTTGGGGTGTGGTTTGTTGTACTTGCTGTGGTGGAGGAGGAGGCACCAAGGAAGGATTATTTGTTGCTGTCCCTTCCTCTTCTTCTTCGTGAGACACAATTGTCTTCACATTCACTAGCTTCTCTAAGCTTCCATCCCAAGCTTCATCTTCAATGAACTGCACATCTCTGCTTACTATCAATTTCTTGGTGGATGGATTATAGAGTTTGTATGCTTTTGACTCATCACAATAGCCAATAAAGACAAACTTCTCCCCCTTACTGTCAAGCTTCTTCCTTAGTTGATCCGATACATGTGCATATGCTACACAACTGAATACTCTCATGTGAGTGACAGTTTGCCTTTGACCACTCCATGCTTCTTCTGGTATTTTGTTCATGACAAATTTAGTTGGGCATCTATTCAAGATGTAAATTGCGCAAGTGACAGCTTCTGCCTAATACTCATGCGGCAAGTGTTTTTCCTTCAACATACTTCTAACCATGTCAATAATGGTCCTATTCTTCCTTTCGGCAACACCGTTTTGCTGAGGTGTATACCTCGCGGTGAATTGCTTTTGTATACCATTCTCTCTGCAAAAACTCAGAAAGTCTTTGGAGATGTACTCTCCTCCTCTATCTGTTCTGAGCACTTTCATATAATGCCCACACTGCTTCTCAAAAAGAGTTTTGAAGTGGCGGAATTTCTCAAACACTTCACTCTTCTGTTTCAGCATATACACCCATGTCTTTCTGATGTAATCATCAATGAAAGTTAAAACATATTTATTTCTGGCAAATGATGGTATTTGCATCGGTCCACACACATTAGAGTGAACAATTTCCAAGGGTGCTTTTGCCCTTATACTCTTTCCTACTGGAAAGCTTTCTTTGTGTTGCTTGCCCAAGATGCAGCTTTCACAAAGGCTGTCCGGTTTCTCGATCAATGGAAATCCCTTTACCATTTCTTTCTGTGCAACAGATTAAAGCCTCCGAAATTGAGATGTCCAAATCTCAAGTGCCACAACCAATTCTCATCTTTCACTTGTTCCTGAAAGACTTCTTGTGTTACAGCTACAATAATTCTTCCTTCCTTGAAATCTGCACTGAGTTTGAGAGGAAACATTCTATTTCTGGTCATTTGCACTTGTGCAATGATCTTCTTACTTGGAGATATGTCTCTAATTTTACACATATCATCTTTGAAGAACACATTGTAACCTTTTTCAATGAGTTTTCCAATGCTCAAAAGATTACATTTCAGACTAGGTACATAGTATACCTCTGGCACAATCATCTGTTCTCCATTTCTTGCTCGGACACTAACTCCGCCCCTACCCTTGACAGATATCTTACTATCAGTTCCTGTTGTTACCTCAGATTTCACATTTTCATCCAGATTGGCAAACATTTCAATATTTCCAGTCATTTGATTACTACAACCTGAGTCTAAGAACCAAAAAATCTTCTTGTATGTCTTGTGCAATGTTACATGTTAACAGCACAATCTTTGGATTCTTAACTTCTTCATTTGCAAAATTAGCATTCTGCCTACTATTCATGTCATTTTGTTTTTTCCTACATTCATTGGCGTACTGCCCATATTTCTTACAATAATGACAGTAGACTTGGGATTTGTCATACCTTTGTCCATGAGCTTGCTGTTTGCTTGAACATTCATCTTGGTTCTGATTGTAGCTCCTTCCGCTTGTGCTTGCATGATTATTTCTACCTTTGTTTTGGCTTCTTCCACGACCTCTGTTATTTTCTCTGCCTCGACCTTTTCCTTGGCCAAAAGACATCTGAGTATTGAATGCTTGCTCAAAAGAGGAATCTGTTCCTCTACTCAGTCTGTGTTCATGAGACATAAGAGAAGCACTCAGTTCCTCTACTGTGAACTGTGAGAGATCCTTTGTTTCTTCTATTGCTACCACAATAGCTTCAAACCTTGAGGGTAAACTTCTCAATATTTTCTCTACAATCCTTCTTTCTTCAAGAATCTCACTATGAGATCTTATCTGGGTTATCAACCCAATAACCTGAGTGAAAAATGAATCTATTGTATCAAATTCCTTCATGCTGAGTGTTTCAAAGTCTCTCCTCAACATCTGCAACTTTGCAATCTTCACCTTCTCCATGCCTTGATAGGCAGTTTTGAGAATATCCCATTCCTACTTGGATTTTGTTGTTTCTGCAATCCGTGGAAAAACACTTTCATGTATTGATTGGAAGAGAAAAAAGAGGGCTTTGGCATCCTTCTTCCTGTCGCTCTTTAACTGGTCTCTTTCTGCTACTTTCAAAGCAACCAATGTTATTGCATCTGCAGGTTCAACATAGCCAGTTTCAACCAGCTCCCATATTCCTTGAGAAGAAAACAATGCTATAACAATGCTTTCATTGTTATGGACCAATAACTGTGATTTTTCCCATTAAACTGTGGCAATTGGGAATTTTTCAAACCAGTTCTAGCATCTGCCATCTTAACCTGTATAAGTAAAGAAGAGATACTGACTGTATAATTAAAACAAGCAAAAAACTTTCTCTGCTAGAGAAAATATGCTCAATAAGCTTCTTACAGCTCCTACAGTGAAAAAACAAACTATGTTTTTGACTCACTGAGTACCTAGACCATCTCTGATAACATTGTTGGAAATTTCTGATAATTTCGAACAAAACAGAGGAAGCAAAGTTCCTCAACTCAACACAAAGAAATGAGAGAAATCTGGACAAAGAAGATATGGAGAAAAGCTTTGTTTTTATTAACCATAAAAATGAAAATAACAAAAAACAAACTTCTTTAGAACTACAGTTCTGGAATAACTAAAAACTCCATACTCTATTTTTGCAAACTCTGTTCTGCCTTCTTCTCTGTCTTTCACTCTAATCTACACTACTGTGTCTACACATATATAGAGCATTAGGGGTCATAGTAGTCCATCAACCGCTTTAACTCTCTGACAGAGTCTCTACTGCAATCTGATGCAATTCTTGAGTCGGTTGTGTGGAAACCCATAACTGATAAATGCTGTGGCTGGCTCGAGGCATGTTCTTTCCTTCTCGGCCATGCTTCTTCTTTAATGTTGTTGGTGAGCAGTTATGGCACAAAGCCTTCTTTCTTCCTTGGGAACAAAAAACAGGTTAAGTGCGTAAATGTAGTATGGCGGTGGCGTGAACAAGGTAAGAACAAATAATGGTCGTTGGATCAAAACGTATGGACGGCTCGGATCGTTTGTAGGTGAAGATGCGATCTGCGATGGCTCAGGTCGCATCGCAACATTGTGGAGGGTTTAACACGCACTTGGAGAAAAAATCGCGATCTGTGATCGCATCGTGTTGCGTCGCAGTGTGGAAGACAAGCGAAAGGATTAATGCGATTTGCGATGAGACGTGATTTGCAATTTCTGTTCAACTGTTGCTGCACTTGAAATTAAATTCCAACACTCCCCCTTAATTTCAACTGCTGGGTTTTTCTGCATACCCAGGCATTTCCTGAAATGATCAGAAATTTTCTTTCCCAATGGTTTTGTCAAGATGTCAGCTAACTGATCCTCTGTTCTGCAGTGCTGCAAAACAATCTCATCATTGTTAACCAATTCACGTACGAGGTGAAATTTGGTGTCTATGTGCTTTGTCCTTTTATGAAAAACAGAGTTTTTAGACAATGCTATTGCCAAGCTATTGTCACAGTAAATGGTTGTGCCCTTTTCTTGTTCATGACACAAATCTCTGAGAACTCTCCTAAGCCACACTACTTGGCATGCTGTTGCTGTTGCTGCCACATACTCTACCTCTGCTGTTGACAAAGACACAACTGGTTGTTTCATGGAAGCCCATGAAATGGCTCCCGATCCCATATTAAACACATATCCCGATGTGCTTTTCCTATCATCAAAACTTCCAGCCCAATCACTGTCAGTGTAACCTGTCAACATGAAACTTTCAGAAGAGGAGTATAAAATACCAAACCCCTTCATTCCATTCACATACCTTAGAATCCTCTTGGCTGCCTGCCAATGAGTCTCTTTCGGTCTTTCCATAAATCTAGAGATTAAACTCACAACGTGCACAATGTCTGGCCTAGTTGCAGTCAAGTACATAAGGCTGCCAACTATGCTCTTGTAAAATTTTGGATCAAAATCCTTGTTGTTGTCTTCTTTGGTCAATTTCAACCCCATTACGGTTGGAGTCACAACTGCCTTGCTGTTCTGCATGTTAAATCTCTTCAACACTGCTTCTACATATTTAACTTGAGAAATGAAAACACCATTTTCACTTTGGTCTACTTCAATTCCAAGAAAATATCTTAAGAAGCCCAAGTTAGTCATTTCAGATTCACTTTTCATGATTGCTTTAAAATCAGCAATGAGAGAAGCATCATTGCTAGTAAAAATCAAATCATCTACATATAAAACAACAATAAGAATCTTATTGTCATTCTCCTTTATGTAGAGTGTGGGTTCACCATCACACTTATCAAACCCATTCTCAATCAGATAAGCATCTATTCTGCTGTACCATGCTCTTGGAGCTTGCTTCAACCCATAAAGAGCCTTCTTTAGTTTGAAGACTTTATGCTCTTGGCCTTCAACTTCATAGCCTAGAGATTATTCAACATAAACCTCTTCCTTTAACACTCCATTGAGGAATGCAGATCTAACATCCATCTGATAAATCTTCCATTTGTGTTGTGCCGCAATAGACAACACTGTTCTGACTGTTTCCATCCTTGCTACTGGTGCAAAGGTTTCATCATAGTCTTTGCCTTGTTGCTGCTTTTAGCCTTTCACAACAAGTCTTGCTTTGTGCCTGTCAATCTTGCCTTCAGCATTTCTTTTGGTCTTATAGACCCACTTAACTCCAATGGCATCTTTGCCTTCAGGGAGGTCCACTAACTCCCATGTTTTACTCTTCTCAATTGCACCAATTTCTTCATTCATTGCTTCAATCCATTTATCTTCATTTACAGCATCTTTAAAATGAACTGGGTCATCAACATGACAATACAAATCGAATAATGAATTCAGATCGGTATTATTACTTACCTCTCCTTGTTCATAAATCTCATTTAGATTTCCGAATCTTGGTCTTCTTGGTGTGCTTGGAGTTCCATCCGAACTTGAGGGTATTTCTGATCCCTGTGGTGTGCTTAGAGAAGCACTTCTTTGACTTCTCAAGGCTATTTCAATTCCATCTTGTGGTGTGGTTTGTTGTACTTGCTGTGGTGGAGGAGGAGCCACCAAGGAAGGATTATTTGCTGCTGTCCCTTCCTCTTCTTCTTCGTGAGACAGAATTGTCTTTACATTCACTAGCTTCTCTAAGCTTCCATCCCAAGCTTCATCTTCAATGAATTGCACATCTCTGCTTACTATCAATTTCTTGGTGGATGGATTATAGAGTTTGTATGATTTTGACTCATCACAATAGCCAATAAAGACACACTTCTCCCCCTTATTGTCAAGCTTCTTCCTTAGCTGATCCGGTACATGTGCATATGCTACACAACCGAATACTCTCATGTGAGTGACAGTTTTCTTTTTACCACTCCATGCTTCTTCTGGTATTTTCTTCATGACATCTTTAGTTGGGCATCTATTCAAGATGTAAACTACGCAAGTGACAGCTTCTGCCCAATACTCATGCGACAAGTGTTTTGCCTTCAGCATACTTCTGACCATGTCAAGAATGGTCCTATTCTTCCTTTCGGTAACACCGTTTTGCTGAGGTGTATACCTTGTGGTGAACTGCTTTTGTATGCCATTCTCTCTGCAAAAACTCAGAAAGTATTTGGATATGTACTCTCCTCCTCTATCTATTCTAAGCACTTTGATATAATGCCCACACTGCTTCTCAACAATAGTTTTGAAGTGGCGGAATTTCTCAAACACTTCACTCTTCTGTTTTAGCATATAAACCCATGTCTTTCTGGTGTAATCATCAATGAAAGTTAAACATATTTATTTCTAGCAAATGATGGTATTTGCATCGGTCCACACACATCAGAGTGAACAATTTCCAAGGGTGCTTTTGCCCTTATACTCTTTCCTACTGGAAAGCTTTCTTTGTGTTGCTTGCCCAAGATGCAGCCTTCACAAAGGCTGTCCGGTTTCTCGATCAATGGAAATCCCTTTACCATTCCCTTTCTGTGCAACATATTCAAGCCTCCGAAATTGAGATGTCCAAATCTCAAGTGCCACAACCAATTCTCATCTTTCACTTGTTCCTGAGAGACTTCTTGTGTTACAGCTGCAATAGTTCTTCCTTCCTTCAAATCTTCCCTGAGTTTGAGAGGAAACATTCTATTGCTGGTCATCTACACCTATGCAATGATCTTCTTATTTGGAGGTATGTCTCTGATTGTACACATATCATCTTTGAAGAACACATTGTAACCTTTGTCAATGAGTTGTCCAATGCTCAATAGATTACATTTCAGACCAGGTACATAGTATGCCTCTGGCACAATCATCTGTTCTCCATTTCTTGCTCGAATATTGACTATGCCCTTACCCTTGACAGATATCTTACTATTAGTTCCTGTTGTTACCTCAGATTTCACATTTTCATCCAGATTGGCAAACATTTCAATATTTCCAGTCATGTGATTACTACAACCTGAGTCTAAGAACCAAAAGATCTTCTTGTTTGTCTTGTGCAATGTTACATGTTAACAACACAATCTTTGGATTCTTAACTTCTTCATTTGCAAAATTAGCATTCTGCCTACTGTTCATGTCATTTTGTTTTTTCCTACATTCATTGGTGTATTTCCCATATTTATTACAATAATGGCATTGGACTTGGGATTTGTCATACCTTTGTCCATGAGCTTGCTATTTGCTTGAACCTTCATCTTGGTTCTGATTATAGCTCCTTCCGCTTGTGCTTGCAGGATTATTTCTGCCTTTGTTTTGGATTCTTCCATGACCTGTGTTATTTGCTCTGCCTCGACCTTTTCCTTGGCCAAAAGACATCTTAGTCTTGAATGCTTGCTCAAAAGAGGAATCTGTTCCTCTACTCAGTCTGTGTTCATGAGACATAAGAGAAGCACTGAGTTCATCTACTGTGAACTGTGAGAGATCCTTTGTTTCTTCTATTGCTACCACAATAGCTTCAAACTTTGAGGGTAAACTTCTCAAGATTTTATCTACAATCATTCTTTCTTCAGGAATCTCACCATGAGATCTTATATGGGTTATCAACCCAATAACCTGAGTGAAAAATGAATCTATTGTATCAGATTCCTTCATGCTGAGTGTTTCAAAGTCTCTCCTCAACATCTACAACTTTGCAGTCTTCACCTTCTCCATGCCTTGATAGGCAGTTTTCAGAATGTCCCATGCCTCCTTGGATTTTGTTGCTAGTACAATCCGTGGAAAAACACTTTCATGTACTGATTGGAAGAGAAAAAAGAGGGCTTTGGCATCCTTCTTCATGTCGCTCTTCAACTGGTCTCCTTTTGCTACTGTCAAAGCAGCAAATGTTGTTGCATCTGCAGGTTCAGCATAGCCAGTTTCAACCAGCTCCCATATTCCTTGAGAAGCAAACAATGCTTTCATTGTTATGGACCAATAACTGTGATTTTTCCCATTAAACTGTGGTAGTTGGGAATTTGTCAAACGAGTTCCAGCATCTGCCATCTTAACCTGTATAAGTCAAGAAGAGATACTGACTGTATAATTAAAACAAGCAAAAAATTTTCTCTGTTGGAGAAAATCTGCTCAATAAGCTTCTTACAGCTCCTACAGTGAAAAAACAAACTCTGTTTTTGACTCACTGAGTGCCTAGGCCAGCTCTGATACCACTGTTGGAAATTTCTGATAATTTCGCACAAAACAGAGGAAGCAAAGTTCCTCAACTCAACACAAAGAAATGAGAGAAATCTAGACAAATAAGATATGGAGAAAAGCTCTGTTTTTATTAACCATAAAAATGACAATAAAAAAAAACAAACTTCTTCAAAACTACAGTTCTGGAATAACTAAAAACTCCATACTCTCTTTATGCAAACTTTGTTCTGCCTTCTTCTCTATCTTTCACTCTAATCTACACTGTTGTGTCTACACATATATAGAGCATTAGGGGTCATAACAGTCCATCAACCGCTTTAACTCTCTGACAGAGTCTCTGCTGCAATCTGCAGCAATTCTTGAATCGGTTGTGTGGAAACCCATAACTGATAAATGTTGCGGCCGGCTCGAGGCATGTTCTTTCCTTCTCGGCCATGCTTCTTCTTTAATGCTGTTGGTGAGTAGTTATGGCGCAAAGCCTTATTTCTTCCTTGGGAACACAAAACAGGTTAAGTGCATAAATGCAGTATGGCGGTGGCATGAACAAGGTAAGAACAAATAATGGCCGTTGGATTAAAACATATGGACGGTTGGGATCGTTTGCAGGTGACGATGCGATCTGCGATGGCTCAGGTCGCATCACAAAATCACGGAGGGTTTAACGTGCACTTGGAGAAAAAATCGTGATCTGCGCTCGCATCGCGTCGCGTAGCAGTGCGGAAAATAGGCGAAAGGATTAATGCGATTTGCGATGAGACGTGATTTGCGATTTCTATTCAACTGTTGCTGTAGTTGGAATTAAATTCCAACACTCCCCCTTAATTTTAACTGTTGGGTTTTTTCTGTATACCCAGGCATTTCCTGAAATGATCAAAACTTTTCTTTCCCAATGGTTTTGTCAAGATGTCAGCTAACTGATCCTCTGTTCTGCAGTGCTGCAAAACAATATCACCATTGTTAACCAATTCACGTATGAAGTGAAATTTGGTGTCTATTTGCTTTGTCCTTTTATGAAAAACAGAGTTTTTAGACAATGCTATTGCCGAGCTATTGTCACAATAAATGGTTGTGCCCTTTTCTTGTTCATGACACAAATCTCTGAGAACTCTTCTCAGCCACACTGCTTGGCATGCTGCTGCTGTTGCTACCACATACTCTGCCTCTGCTGTTGACAAAGACACAACTGATTGCTTCTTGGAAGCCCATGAGATGGCTCCCGATCCCATATTAAACACATATCCCGATGTGCTTTTCCTATCATCAAAACTACCGGCCCAATCACTGTCAGTGTAACCTGTCAACATGAAACTTTTAGAAGAGGATTATAAAATACCAAACCCCTTCATTCCATTCACATACCTTAGAATCCTCTTGGCTGCCTACCAATGAGTCTCTTTCGGTCTTTCCATAAATTTGGAGATTAAACTCACAGCATGCATAATGTATGGCCTAGTTGCAGTCAAGTACATAAGGCTGCCAACTATGCTCTTGTACAATTTTGGATCAAAATCCTTGCTGCTGTCTTCTTTGGTCAATTTCAACCCTATTACGGTTGGAGTCACAGCTGCCATGCTGTTCTGCATGTTAAATCTCTTCAACACTACTTCTACATATTTAACTTGAGAAATGAAAACACCATTTTCACTTTGGTCTACTTCAATTCCAAGAAAATATCTTAAGAAGCCCAAGTCAGTCATTTCAAATTCACTTTTCATGACTTCTTTAAAATCAGCAATGAGAGAAGCATCATTGCTAGTAAAAATCAGATCATCTACATATAAAACAACAATAATAATCTTACCGTCATTCTCCTTTATGTAGAGTGTGGGTTCACCATCACACTTATCAAACCCATTCTCAATCAGATAAGCATCTATTCTGCTGTACCATGCTCTTGGAGCTTGCTTTAGCCCATAAAGAGCCTTCTTCAGTTTACAAACTTTATGCTCTTGGCCATCAACTTCATAACCAGGAGGTTGTTCAACATAAACCTCTTCTTTCAACACTCCATTCAGGAATGCAGATTTAACATCCATCTGATAAATCTTCCATTTGTGTTGTGCTGCAATAGACAACACTGTTCTCACTGTTTCCATCCTTGCTACTGGTGCAAAGGTTTCATCATAGTCTCTGCCTTGTTGCTACTTGTAGCCTTTCACAACAAGTCTTCCTTTGTGCCTGTCAATCTTGCCTTCAACATTGCTTTTGGTCTTATAGACCCACTTAACTCCAATGGCATCTTTGCCTTCAGAGAGGTCCACTAACTCCCATGTTTTACTTTTTTCAATTGCACCAATTTCTTCATTCATTGCTTCAATCCATTTATCTTCATTTACAACATCTTCAAAATGAACTGGGTCATCAACATGATAATACAAATCGAATAATGAATTCAGACCGGTATTGTTACTTACCTCTCCTTGTTCATAAATCTCATTCAGATTTCTGAATCTTGGTCTTCTTGGTGTGCTTGGAGTTCCATCCGAACTTGAGGTTATTTTTGATACCTGTGGTGTGCTTGGAGAAGCACTTCCTTGACTTCTCAAGGTTGTTCGAATTCTAGCTTGTGGTGTGGTTTGTTGTACTTGCTGTGGTGGAGGAGGAGCCACCAAGGAAGGATTATTTATTGTTGTCCCTTCCTCTTCTTCTTCATGAGACACAATTGTCTTTACATTCACTAGCTTCTCTAAGCTTCCATTCGAAGCTTCATCTTCAATGAACTGCACATCTCTGCTTACTATCAATTTCTTGGTGGATGGATTATAGAGTTTGTATGCTTTTGACTAATCACAATAGCCAATAAAGACACACTTCTCCCCCTTACTGTCAAGCTTCTTCCTTAGCTGATCGGGTACATGTGCATATGCTACATAACCGAATACTCTCATGTGAGTGACAGTTTGCTTTTGACCACTCCATTCTTCTTCTGGTATTTTGTTCATGACAGCTTTAGCTGGGCATCTATTCAAGATGTAAACTACGCAAGTGACAGCTTCTACCCAATACTCATGCGGCAAGTGTTTTGCCTTCTGCATACTTCTAACCATGTCAAGAATGGTACTATTCTTCCTTTCGGCAACACCGTTTTGCTAAGGTGTATACCTCGCAGTGAACTACTTTTGTATGTCATTCTCTCTGCAAAAACTCAGAAAGTCTTTGGAGATGTACTCTCCTCCTCTATCTATTCTGAGCACTTTGATATAATGCCCACACTGCTTCTCAACAAGAGTTTTGAAGTGGCGGAAT
>APFE030890195.1:84682-123190 GCA_000404065.3 Pinus taeda | reverse complement strand
AGTTGATTTTAAAAGAGAGGATTCATCAAATGTTACATCTCTACTAACGACTATTTTCCGTAATGTAGGATCCCACAACCTATATCCTTTCACTGCATAGTCATACCCAACAAAGACATAACATTTTGACTTTGGATCTAATTTTGACCGCTGATTTTTTGGAATGAGAGAATAAGCATCACAACCAAATATTCTCAAATGTGAATAGTCACAAGACTGACCCGTCCAAACTTCTTCAGGAATTTTACAGTCAATTGCTACTGAAGGTGATCTGTTAACTAAATAACAAGCAGTAGATACTACCTGTGCCCACAACTCCTTTTGCAAGTTAGCACTGCTAATCATGCTTCTGGCTCTTTCCATAAGAGTCTGATTCATACGCTCAGCAACACCATTTTGCTGAGGAGTATAAACAGTAGTTTTATGTCTAACAATTCCCTCATCCTTACAGTACTGTTCAAATTCACCTGAAGTGAACTCGCCACCATTGTGAGTTCTTAAGCATTTAATGGATTTGCCTTTTCTTTTCTCTACCATTACTTTAAATTGTTTAAAGACATTTAATACATCAGCTTTCATTTTTAGCATATAGATCCAAACTTTCCGGGAGTAATCATCAATAAATGTTAAAAAATACAGTGCACCTCCATATGATATGACATAACAGGGGAAGGCCCCCATAGATCAGAATGAATGTAGTCTAAAACATCTTTACTATTATGTTTACCAACTTTAAACCTCTGTTTACACTGTTTGCCATACACACAATGTTTACAGAAATCTAAATTCAAGGATTTCAGACCTGGAAGAGATTTACGCTTCATCAATATCTGAAGACCTTTTTCGCTCATATGACCCAATCATTGATGCCATAGACGAGTGCCTGCTTCTTCCTTTTCTGACGCAACCGCTACTTCATCGATCTGAGTACTTCCTTTCAACCTGTAAAGATTTCCGGCCTTTTCTGCCTTCATAACAACAAGTGCACCTTTGAAGACTTTCAAGACGCCATCCTGACCTGTAAACTTATATACATCTGAATCCAAAACTCCCAAAGAAATCAAATTTTTCTTTAAATCAGGTACATGTCTAACACTAGTTAATGTTCTAACTGTGTTATCATACATCTTAATCCTTATATCTCCCATCCCAACAGTCTGACATGACATATTGTTACCCATAAACACAAAACTACCGTTTACATTTTCATATGAGCTAAACCAGTTTCTATGTGGGCACATGTGATGCGAAGCACCAGAATCTAACAGCCAGCTATCTACACCCTGAGAGATATTACATTCAGGTGAAGTTTCATCTATCATACACAATTCTTCAGCAGATAAAACTTCATCAATCATACCTGAATCTACCTTATTCGCTTCGTTCTTCAAGTTTTCGGATTCCTTTCGTTTCCAACAGTCCTTCTTCAAGTGTCCAACCTTATTGCAGTTCCAACATTTCACCTTACACTTCTTTCCTTTCGATTTCGATCTGGAAGTTCCCCTTGGTTTTTCTCCTCTTTCCTTTGAGCGTCCTCTAGCGACCATGGCTTCTGATGCAGCTGTTTCAGTGTTGGTTTTCCTTTGTACTTCTTCAGACAGAAGAGCTCCCATGACTGATTCAAACTTCAAAGTATCAGCAAAGCTGAAACTGATTGAAGTTACGAAGTGATCCCATGATTCAGGCAGAGAACACAACAAGGTTATGGCTTTATCTTCTTCCTGTATTTTGACTTCCATATCTGTTAATTGACATATTAGTGTATTAAAAACATTCAAATGTTCTGCAACGTTTGAACCTTCTTTCATTCTAAGGCTGTATAACTGTCTCTTCAGATAAATTCTGTTTGTCAATGATTTTGTCATATAGAGGTTTTCAAGTTTTTCCCACAATCCTGACGCCGTAGTCTCTTCAACAATGTTGAAGAGAACTTCATTCGCTAAACATAGCCGGATGGTACTGAGAGCTCGGGCATCCAAGTCCTCCCAGTCTGAAGTGGTCATAGTTGCAGGTTTTTTAGTCTCCCCATCCAATGCCTTGTGCAACCCTTGTTGCACAAGTAGATCTTTAACCTTCAGTTTCCAAAGAGCAAAATTGCTCTTTCCGGTGAATTTCTCCACCTCGAATTTCGCATTCGACATCTTGGCCATTTATCCTTTCCTAGGGTTTCAGACTTTCTAGGGTTTTATATTCCTTTAGAAAACAAACTCCTTATTTCTCCAACAAAAAAAACCTTGAATCTCTTCAATAAAAAAAAAATTGTCTCTTTTCCTAAAACCCTGAAAATTTTTCTTTCTCTTCAACAATAAACAAAACTGTCTTCCTAAAACCCTGAAAAATTTTCCTTCTTGTTTCTTTCCTTAAAAAAATAAATCTGTCCTTTTTCCTTTCTTCTGTCTAAAACAAATTTCTGCCTGACTGCTTTCTGTAAAAACTGTTCTTGTTTGACTGCTTTAAAAAAAAATTCTGAGAAAAAAAAAATTCCTTAACAAATACCCGAATTTCTTCCACGCAGGTCTGGCAGCTCTGCTCCCTCTCTGCTCTAGCGCACAGATAGCACTCACGCCCAGAAAAAAACCGGCAGGCTCCTCCACCTTCAACGCAGCAGCAACACGGATCTCTCTGCTCAGGCACCGGACAGCACTCACACGGATGCAGTAGCAACACGGACCTCTCTGGCAACGCAGCAGCAGGGGCCTTCATTCAACGTGCACAGAAACTCTTCACAGATTTCTCCACGCACACGCAGGCTCCTCCACCTTCAACGCACAGCAGCTCCACGGACTTCACCACAGGCTTCTCCAGGCACTTCACGCACAGCAGCTCCATGCACTGCATGCACAGCAGCTCCACGCACTGCATGCACAACAGCTCCACGCACTGCTCTTCACAGGCTTCTCCAGGCACTTCACGCACAACAGCCGCTCTGGCAGCAACAACGTTCTCCATGCCCTCAGTTAACCACGCACAACAGACGCTCTGGCAAACCTCTTCACGCTCAGCACAGCCTCTTTCGCAGGCTCTAATACCAATTGTTGCAAACCGAGACAGAGAAATAGATAAGGAACAGATAAAGAATTAGTTAACAAAACGCCAAGATACCGAATTTAGGATTAAATGAATGAATATGATGATCCGCTCTGCTGGATTCATGTGCTCTTACATTACATATATATCATGTTACATAACTAATTATAAAACCGCCTAATACAGTTCCGCCTAATACAGTTTCGCCTAACTACCGCCTAACTACAATACAGTTCAAAAACTAACTAAAATCGTTGTCAACACTAACAAGTTTTGTTGTGTACTCTGTGAGCAAAACAGAGTGTGTTGTAACTGCTAGTGAGTTGCAACCAGTAGCTACTGCGTCACAACGAAATTAATATGAAATCAATGTATTGATTTCATTGTACTGGTCAAATTTCAATTTCAATATTTATCTCTATCTCTATAGTTGGAAATAATTAATTCCTACTTGTCTATGGTTATAATTCTCCATTTGAGGAGTTTGTTCCTATATAATAGGGATTTAGTTTTCTCTATTTTAGTGTGTGGTTGAGAGAATCTCTCAACCACACTACTGTACGTCTAAGATAGCATTCCTATCTTGAGACTATTGATTGTATAAATATGTGTGTAATTTCCTCATTCAACAATTAATAGAATATATTTTGAGTGACTGCAATTTTATCTTGGTATCAGAGCCTATGAGGGCCTGGCCCCTCCTGGGCTGAGGGAAATAATTAAGAGGTATATTTTGTTTTAGTTTTTTTTTAAGGATGTCCATCATCTATCGAGATCTGTGGCGTGGGAGAGGATGATGAGCGGATTGTTGTTGAAGATGAGGCGGCGCCCAAGAAGGATCTTCCCACCATAATTTTTTAACTCTTCATTGTTCAAAGTCAAAGTCATTGTGAAGCTGCCTATTTTGTTTATGCTAGTGCGGGTTTTGCAGAGCGTTGGTGTTGGGAGAAGCCCCGAAGTAAACACAAACTCGAAGGCAGAAGGCATCGTGAAGCAGGGCTTTTTGTAAGAAACAATGGCGATTCGCCATCACAGATCCATGTTTAGAGCCGCGTCGCTGTGCAGATCTGTATACTCTTGTTCGGAATTCAAAAGATCTCTTTGAAAGCCTTGGTTTCCAATCCCAACCTGTACTTGTTGGGATTCTTATTTTCCAGCATACAATAATGCCTATTCATCATCTCGTGAGCGTTGCTCTCAATCTTGTCAGTCAAGCATTTGAGTACCAGGCCGATGGTTTTGCAAAGAAACTTGGCTATGGTGCTCCTCTCCGAGCAGGGATTATTAAGTTGCAGGAGGAGAGAATTTGTTTCCGGTTGAAATGACTCGAGACTCGAGTCGAATGATGGGGCGGTAGACTGCCAAAGTTTGATCGCTGAAGAAGGAGCTGCTTGGAGTGGCCTAAGGTCCGTAGGAAAACATAAGTATTTTTTTCCCCGCTGGGAAAAAGAAAAAAAACTTGATGCCAGACTTCAATGAATCTGATGTGATTGCAGGAGATCTCGGATACACATCCCTGGATGTGTGGCTGTGTGAGAACCCGCCTAATCATGTGGGGGATAATAATGGTGAGAAGCACGGGGAATTCATGAGAAAAATCGTGGAGGAATCGAGATCAGCGTGGATCTAAGAGGAATCGAGATCAGCGTGGATATGCGCAGCGGAAGCGTGGATCTACCGCTAGATCTAACGGGAGGTCTGGGGATCAAATCACCTGGGCTCTGGCGAATGCGGAGGTGTTGAGGGAATTAGAGGCGATGGGGGAACTGCTGGCGGTTACGTGCGAATGCCTGCAGGGAGCCCCCGGCGACGGGAAGGTCCCGGTGGTGTGGGAGGCGATGAGGCTGGTGTTGATGGACACCCGGCACTTGCGGGAGGAGATGCTGCTTCGGCTGCAGGATCTCTGAGAGAGAGAATATTTAGCTTGCGACCGGAAGAGGCGGTAGAGTTCTTGACCACGATTGAGAGAGTGGGCGCCCTAGAACAGGCATTCAGGCATGTGGAGAGGATGATGCTTGTGATCTCGGCGCCTCGGCAGTCCATGCAAACGCTAAAGGGTTTTGTTCAGATTTTGGCGATTTTGAGGATTTGTTTGTAAATTCTTCTTCCTCAGCTTCCCCAAACAACAGCAGCGATGCAGTGGATGCGAATTGTCACGGCCCCCGAACCACCAAGGGAACCGCCCTTGTGAATGGCTATAATGTCAATAACAAAGAGTCGCGGAGTTTGATTCACGGTTTGGTTCCTGAGACCCGGGCCCATGGGTTCCAAGATCATAAAATCATCGAATCCAAGCGCCAATTAAGACTTATCAATAACCGAGAAGCTGCATTTCAATCACGACAAAGAAGGAAATCCTACATTCAAGGTCTTGAATCCAAGTACAAGATGTGGGAGGATTATTGTAATCAACTTCAAGGATCAATTTCCTTTGTCTGCACTGAAAACACAGTTTTGAGAGATGAGCTTTCCCGTTGCAAGAGCCAGAAGGGTAGTAATGGTGTGTCGGAGCCTGCAGTGCTAAAAGATTCCCCACCGTTGGAGTCCCGATCTCAACCCAACCTGGTTCGCTGGCCGCCTAGGAATTCGCCCATGTGACCGAACGGCTGGAAGATTGCTTGAACTGCAGGGGATTTTGGCACATATTCATTTTTGCAACTGGGTCATGGTAATTACTGTGTAAATTTGTGGATCTGAGAATAGGCATATATTTCCAGTTTTTTAGCCAAGGAAGGAGATACGCAGACACAATCATCATTAGATTTTCTACCCTACATCAATCTCGTTTTTGCTTGATCTTCCGAGTTGCATTTTGGTGGAAAGAGATTCAAAAAGATATTGGGCATCTCTCTGGCTGGTATTTCGAATTGCAATCCCACTAATACACTGGCGATCGGGCAAATTCTTCGAACCAGGCAGAAGCTGGTGAGCAATGCCTCGCCCATCAATCTCATTTGGCACTGCCGATGAGAGGAATTCTTGGAGGCGATCCTCTGGTCTGGACGGTGGCTCTTCTCGTCGTGTTTTCAACTGCAGCCTGTCGTCCATCTAAGCTGTGGACGTAGTGTCTGTGTATGAAGCGGCCCCTTGTGAAGATGGCGGGATAGTCTGAGTAGGGTTTCCATAATTATATATTGAAGGTTCAGATGGAATACCAGAAATGACCCCCTGATAAGACAGCTGTGTTTGTCAGTTTGGAATGTTAAGAATATGTGGTGGTTGATTCATATATGGTAGATGCTGAGCTTGTTGTGGCGGCAGCTGTAAAGACTGCTGAATATGTCGCAACTGAGTAGTAGCTTGTGGAGCATGAGGAGACTGATGGATCTGACCCTGCTGTTGTGGTGACTGTTGATAGTATGACTGCATCGACATTACATTAGGTTGTTGTTGGAGTTGTCCTACTTGTTGTTGTGGTAAGGACGTAACCGGAGACTGCTGCGCCATATTTGCTTGAGCGGGTAGCTGCTGCTGTGGTGGAGGTCGAGCCGGAGGCCGACCTGTGTGAGTTTCAATCTATAAGATCGAAGCACCGGAAACTTCCCTGGACGCAGAGAAAGCCTGGGCAGAGGATTTTCTTTGACTTGGCAAGGTGCTTTGGAGGGCATCAGTTTGAAATGAGGGCCGGTTAGCATGGTGATGGACAAGCCATAATAGTTGCGTTCGAATTTCTTTGGTAATACGCTGCCACTGCAACAGTAAAATGTGGTATTTATAAATGTTTTGGAATTATAATCGTTGAGCTTAGCTAACTCAATGTAGTGATTTTGTTAGAATTAGCTACTCTAACAAATCATGCAGGTAAAGCCAAGACAATTAAATCAGAAAGATGATGCAAATGTGGTGGGTAACAAGGTTGAATTGCACCAAATATTAATTTTGTGCAACAATGATATCAAAGGAGCAACGACAACGTCTATGGCAGACAACAAAGTAGATTTTTTTTTGTTTTAGTGTGGTTTGTGGAATAGACTCCCTAGCATGTGATTGTAATAGTCATTGTATGTACCAAAAACTCCAAATGTTGAATGTAAGCCTTGTAAAGGCATTTGAAAGTTCGTGGTGATCTCAAAACCACTTTGTAATGGTTTGTGGTCAGCCTGAAACCATCTTTTGTCACTGTAATGTGACGGTTGGTGGTGAACCAGAAACCATCTATAGAGTCCTAGTGGCTACAGGATTTACCCGGTGGTGGCATATTGAAGTTGGCGGATTTGCCCGGTGGTGGTAAATCGGACTTGCCCGGTGATGGCATATTGAAGTTGGCGGATTTGCCCGGTGGTGGTAAATCGGACTTGCCCGGTGGTGGCAGATTGCCTTTGTGGCTAAAATGCCTATGTGGCTTGAGGTGCCTTTATGGCTGTGTGTACACAGGAGCTTTGTGCTCGTAGGAGCAGGTGGACTGCAATAACACCTGGCTCAGACTCAGATGATTTTTTCTGAGTAGAAGGGGATTAGCGCGCTTTTCGCGCTGACAGCGGCGCCAGAAAGGCCAACTGGCGCGACTGTTAGGCCATTAATCGCACCAATGGGCGCGGGTTTATCATTCAGAATCACGCCAATTCACCTTCGAGGGGATCTGCGGGAAGCCTCAACTTCGTTTGACGGTCTGTCTATTTCTATTTTTATAGCCATAGAGCTAGTCTCTTACTGCAATATTGCTCCCCGGTATTAATTTCATATTTAGATATGTACCTAACTATTCTTATTTACTTAAACAATTACTTCAATATCTCAACATCTTCATTTATGTATAGTGACAATTTTCTATATTCATCAACAACATGTAAGTCTTATTTTTTTGGTGGAGAGTTTGTTTTCTTTTAAGTGAAGCCAAAAAAAATAGTCTAAAATTATTTCTCTTTAACTCAATTGTTTTCTTTTTAATTTCACCTTCTTATAATAAAATCTATATTTATTATATTTTTTTGCTATGTTATTATATTTTATTTTCCTAAACACTATTTTTCTAAGTTCCCACATCCATTTCATCCTCTTTATGTTTTTTTCTATATCTTTATTCTTACTTGCATAAACTTATATTTTGTCCTTTACATTCTTCCAATTTTCTCTTTACATAGTTTTCTCTTCTATTTAGAAATGCATAAGCACACTCTATTAATTCACATCTAATATTGTTACATGTATAAATACATGTATGATATATAAAGATAGAGAAATTAACTTGATCACACAATCAATTAGTTGAGAACATATATCAACCTTACATCAATCTAGGAAGCATCTAGTTGAGCAAATATCTCTCAAGCCAACTAGATCTAACCAACTCCCTAAAGACTTGGAACAAGATCCTTCTTCAACCTATGATCATACCTAAAACAAGTAGGAGTTACATACTCTAACAATCCCCGTTATTGACTACTTCTCCTAAGCTCAATTAGTTGATGGCTTCACCAATATGTTCTTCTTTACAACACATGATCAATGAAGTCTATTTATAGTCCAAATTGGCATTTACAAACATTATTAATATGTTGACACCCATAAAAAAGGAACAGCTATTCACTAGAATGAATGGTTGACCAACCACTACATTTGTCAGTCTATAGGGATGCCCTTCATGTAGATGTTTCATTTAACCATCATTCCATTACATATATTCATACATGTACTTATACCTTTAACTTACCCTACATCACCCTCATCATCGTGTTAGGTTCTCTTAGCTACCCAAACCACACTCCGGGTTTTCTTGGTTTGACCTCAACCATGGCCTAGGCTTTCTTGCCTTACCCTCAACCATGCTTTTGATGTTCCTACATTATACTCCCAAGGAACAAAAGCAATCTACAGGATTCCTTGTCCATATGTTCCCTATCTCTCATAAACTTTCATTTCTTCATCACATTCTCACATGGTTTCTTCTTACAACAAACAACACATCAACTGTTTCATGTTGATCATAAATTTCCTTCATAATGTGTTTTCTAGTTTAGCATAAATCTGGGATACAAAGTGGTTTTGGATTACAAAAAACTACGTGGGGGTACACATGCCTCATTAGACTTGCATCAACATTGACTCAGGTACGAAAAGCTCCACTCATGGAGATACCAGATACATACACTTCAAGGGCCATTATATCAAATCAAAACATGACATATAGACTTGCTTAAAAACACAATGTGATTCAAATTATAATATGGTCATGAGTTTGTTATTATTCAACACACCACACAATCTTACCTTAGTTTGTCCACCACCATTTAACCTTTTCTACTACCACAACCAATATCATCGTTTACCATAAATCTTCCATAGGAACCATCATATGTTTTCCCTGTACCAAACTCCAAATATATCTTTGTTGTATCTACGACCTCTCTATCCTTCTTGCTCCAATTTCATCATTCAACTCCAAAAATTCAACCTCCATTCATCACTTGGTTTTCTCAAGCTAGAAGAATGTAACTCACTTATACCTCAATAGGTGTTCATGCTCCTCCCTTCATTTGAAGAACTGTTGTCATGTATCGGTTGGAAAATGATCATACCATTGAAACCTCAAATTAATTTGGAACCTATCATACTCTAGGGTTTAACATCAATTTGATCATGAAGACTCATTAGCTAGTCATCCTATGTACATACTTCCATCTAACAAGATACATGGATGTCATCCACTATACTTGCTAATTATCTAGGAAAGTAGTCCAAATATGAGACGTATCAATCTCATCCTTAGATTCTTTGCCCATGCCAATGAGGATTCATAGGGAAACTTTCAAAAAATAGTTCACAAAGCAAGAACACATGGCTAGAACTCATTTTTTCGTACAACACTTCTTTGCAAAATAGACCTAGGAATGATGTTTACATCACAAAACATTGCAACATTACGTAAACAAGGGATAAGGACATATATAACAAGAATACCATTTTCTTCTACAATCACTCACACATTGGGAATATCTATCTTCATCTTGGATACCCTTACTTCATTTTTCATTTGTTATAGTAGCTAATTCTAACAAAATAATTGCACCTACATATTAAGTTACTTAAGATCAATATATAAATTCAATACAATATTACCATGAATCGAAACAGGGATTTGTATCTTCATTTCCCTTATCCTTCCTAAAGCATCATCTGTGGAAAACATGCTAAAATAACTTCCCATATTAAATCACCACACTTTAGTAAATTGGGAACCATTTTCACAATGGTTATAGGACATTTGACATTGTTCATGCAATAGTAACTCACATTGCCAATAAACATCCTCTTGACTGCACCAAAATTATGATTATCCATAACCAAAATATCTACTTTTGAATTTGAATTTGTCTCACAAATGAGCTCCTTCACTTCACCTACGACAACCAATTTCCATATCTCCACATTTCTCTCAATCCATATGCCTTCTATATGTGTCGTTATAGATTCAGTAATATGCTTATGATGGGCTTCATTAGTTGTTGTGAATCCTAACACCTCAACATCAGTGGGTATGCTGAAGGGGATTGATCTTGAGTTTATACCTATAGAAATAGAAGGTGGGGACTAGACATGAAGTACAACTTACTTTCCCCACTTCCTTATCACCATTATGAGGGAAAATTTTGATGTTATCCAGAGCCCATTCCAATGCATGCATGTTCTTCTATCTCATGTCCATAGCCACTACCATGCATTTCAATCAACCCATCACCTCTTTCCAAGAGAATATCCACTTGAATTGTAAAAAATGCATTGCTTGAAAGATTTAAGAATAGAATGCATAACTTCATCTACCAAAGATAGGAATTGAAAGAGTAGGCTCCTCTACTCAATCTAAAATCTCTCCTTAAAACACTGTAGAATTCATGTTGTTTCAATCATTTTCATACAAAATGCATGTAAGTTTAAACCCCACATAATATGCACAATGCATTCTCCTTCCATAGGCTACATAATATAGATCAATTTTAAGCTTAGTTTTTTTTTTTTTCACTACAAACATCTCCACATAGTGAGTAGTTATAGAAATATATCTCATTTATTCATGTTGACAAATCTCTCTGGTTTCGATTTCCATGAGA
Organism: Pinus taeda; assembly: GCA_000404065.3. Lineage (NCBI taxonomy): Eukaryota > Viridiplantae > Streptophyta > Pinopsida > Pinales > Pinaceae > Pinus > Pinus taeda. Next base: position 112,118 of record APFE030890195.1, on the reverse strand, counting down.
ATGAGAATTTTCCTTTTCACGATCATTGTGGTCTCTTAGTGTGTATGATGTATACATGGATTCTTGTTTCCATATCTATCGCAGATGGCATGTGTGAGGTGTTTGTAGAGGAGCATGGATTCTCTTATGTTGGTGTCCAACAACTCCAATAAGCCTTCCCAATTAATGTTTATTTTAATGGCTCTCTCTCTCATGTCTTCAAAAGCAAATTTCCTAGCAGTGATACACCGTCAATAGTCTCGCTGGATTCCTTCAATGCATTTGTTTCAGTTACAGTGGTCCACAGGGGTTTCACTAGGGGAGAAATACCATACCATGTGCATTTATATTGGGGGATATATATTGAGGAAAAATGGGATAATATATTGAGTATATAATAGGATGAAAAGGTTTTTTATATTGGCAGGTATAAAAAATGAAGCTCAAAGTTAATGAAAAAATATAAAGGGGTATAGAAAATGTTAATGAAAAAATGGATACCTATAATATCTAGTGAAAGTAGGGGTTTTTTAAATTTGGAAGATGTATGGGGTTTGTATTGGTATAGGGTTAAAAAATGTGATTTTTAGAGGTATTTTCCAACATGTTATCGAATTAAGGTTATTGTTTAGTATCCTATGAATGTACGTGATATGTCATAGGTTCATTGAGTGAAGTCCCCATGCAGTGATCCCAAGAAACATAACTACCATGATCTCACAATAACACATTCAAAGGTAAAAAATAACACACACTATTCTCCTCATGTCCTTGAGCCCTCCTATGAGAGAGACAATCATAGACCTGCTATGATACAAATTTAGAAATGCATAAGCACACTATATTAATTCAGATCAAATATTGTTACATTAAGAGTACGTGAATGCTATCTCAAAATATAGAAACTACTTGATCGCATAATCAATGAATTGAGCGAATCTCTCAATGTGCCATTAATATATAAGAAACAATAATTTGACCAAATATCTCTCAAGCCAACATGATCTAATCAACTCCCTAAAGACTAAACAAACTCCTCAAGCTGATCACACCTAACATGAGTAAGAGTTAGATACTCTAACACTTATTCTTTATTTTCTTTTATCTTTATCTTTTTTTATTTTTCACTCATTTATTATTTTTACTTTCATCTTTATACTGTATATTGCTCAATATTTATTATTATTTCTCACTTTTTTTGTATTATGGATAAAAACAAAAAATCAAAGTGCTAAATCTATGCACGACAATATTGTTTGTTGTATATATTCTTAGAATCAATTTGCAAGTAGTTCCACCGGTGTTTACTTAAATCTATACTCCACTATTTACATTCTTCCAATTTATTTTTTTACTTAATTTGCTATTATTCCTTGTCGCATTTTAAACTCACTCATACCTTTTTATTTTATTTTATTTATCTTCATATTTTAACTTTTTATCTATTTATTATTTATTTTATCCCTATATCATTTGTTATTCTATATTTTTTATTATTATCTCCTTTTTATATTTTTCATTTTTAAAATTATGGTATATTAATATATATATATATATAATATATATATATATATAAGTATATAATATATTACTATTGTTCTATTTTATATTTACTATTTACGTTATTATGTATAATATTTATATTTTAAATGTGGGTTTTATTAACCGTACTTTTTTTTATCTAATTGTAAAGAAAATATTGTTTTCATGTTTAAAGTATTAAAATTAATCGACAATAGCTTTATATTGAAATTAATTGTGTAAGTCTATTCATTAGTTACAAGTTAATTAATTTTATCAATTTATATCATGGAATGACTATTAAATAATGAGAATGGAAGTCAAAGTGTTGGGAAGATGAGAGATGCAACTCTCAGGTGAGGCAAAGCTCAATTTGGAGAGACTGTCTACACTCGCACTAGCATTCATCCAACCCAAAAAAAACTTACATATATAGGATTAGAAAGTGGTTGAGGATTTTGAACAACCTCCTCATAAATAGTATCTAAAATCTACATAATCTCAATGAGAATGTATAATAATGTGCTAATAATAATATAATCTAGAAATTTCTCCATTATTCTAACACTCTCCCTTTATGGAGAAATGTATTTTCTAACACACCTAAGTGATTTCAAAATAGTTCATACTTTTCCTTTCCAATAGATTTTGTAAATATGTTAGTCACGTTTTCATTGGTATTACAATAAACTAAATCAATTTCCTTATACTACATCTCTTCCCTAACAAAATTATAATCAATCTTAATATGTTTTGATTGTGCATGGTACAAAGGATTGTTGGCCAGTGGGATGGAGCTTTTATTATCACACTTGATAACCCTTGATGTTTTATGTTCGTCTCCCACATCTTCAAGAGCTCACCTCAACCAAATTGCTTAACAAGAAGCGTTGCATAAAGCTTTATATTTGGCTTTAGTTGATGACAAAGAAGTAGTTGGTTGTTTGTAACTAATCTATTTCACGATCTCAGATCCATGGTTGAATGCATATCTTGAAGTTGATCTTCTGTCATCAGGATTTCTGACCCAATCTGAATTAGAATGACCTACCAACTCAGCATAAAAGTCATCAGTATATTTAATACCAAAATTAGCAGCCCTTTCAAATATCGAAGGACTTTCTTAACTTCTTTCCAACAAATTTCAAGAGCTTGGCCATAAATTGACTTACGATGCTAATTTAATATATATGTCTAGGCTAGTTGTAGTGAGATAGTTTAGACTTTCCACCAACTAACGATATAATGTACCATCCACCTCTTTAGTCCCATCATCCTTGTAGGGTTTGAAATTATGTTCTAAAGGTACTAACACTTCCATACATTGATCCATTTTAAACCTTTTTAGAATCTCTCATGTATATTTATTTGTGTAAGAAATTTTTTTTAAATTCTCTTCGCATTTCAAGGCCAAATCAATAGCGAAATTCACCAAGTTATTTTATTTCAAAAACTTGTGACAATTGTCTTTTAACTTTATCAATCAACCTAGATGCAATTCCAGTTATAATGAGATCATCATTATACAAGGAAATCAAAACAACATGTTCCTTTTGATTTGATTTGAAATACATGTTAGGATCACATTTTCCTTTCATAAAACCCTTTTAAAGAAAGAAAGAGTCAATCTTCACATACCAAGGTCTTGGTGTCTATTTTAACCCATATAAGTATTTCTTTAGTTAAAGAAAAAGATGCTCTTAACCATTTTTAACAAATCCTTCTCGTTTAACAGGAAATACCTCTTCAATCAATTCCCCATTCAAAAAAGTAGACTTAACACCTAGCTGATGTAGTTTCCATTGATATTTTGCAGCTAATGCAATCATTAATCTAATTGTGTTTAGCTTTGTTACATGTGCAAAGGTTTCATCATAATCAATTCCTTCTCTTTGTGAGTAGCCTTTAATAGCCATTTTGGATTTAGATTTATTTATACTTTTATCAGAATTAAATTTTTTCTTGAACAACCATTTGGATCCTATGGGTATTTTATTTTTAAACAATTCTATTAATTCCCAAGTATCATTTTTCATTATGGACTCATATTCTTCCTTCATTGCATTTCTCCGTTCTTTATGCTCATTAGCTTATTCAAAATTAAAAAGGTTCTATGGCATTCATTACTTATGTCATTAAGGCATAGTCCTTATACCTTATGGGTATCTACGTTTGGCATGATGACCTCCTTATTGATTCATTGCTTTCATCTCTTCTCCTTCTTTGTGGTGAATTATCTCCTTCTCCTCGTGTGTTATGGTTTCTTGAGGTGTGTTATGGTTGCGCCCTCTGTTTCAATGTTTGGATTCACGATACTTTCTTTTGAAATAATCTTTAGAAGATTGCCTAGGCATGCCATAGTAATGAAATTTAATTCTAATATCAGCCTTTGACAGTGTCATACTTTGTTTTGCCTTTGTAAATGGTGGCTTTCCATATGGTGGCTTTCCATCTTGTGGCATTCCTCCCTTACTTCCTGTTGAGGCCTCAAACCTCCCCTTGATTTCATAAAAAATTCAAGAGACCCCCATATGAATTTTTCTAGTGTTACTTTTGAAAGCTTGTTTTGTTTTGTGTGATTTTAGCTTTTCTTAGTTTTCATTTTCAATTCCCCATTATTTGAACTCCAATAATTTTCCAACGATAGAGTTTTTTTATCCTGACTCCTGGTTCAAAACTTATGTTCTCTCAAATGTCATTCGTTTTCACTGGTTTAGTTATGTGGAAAATCATTGATACACTTGGAGCTCCACATGGCATTCCCACTATCTTTGGAACAAGGGAGAAAATTATATATAATATATCTATATAAATACTAATAAAGTAATAAACTTTATTATTAAACTTTTAACAAACCTTTTTTTATTATATATTGTAATTAATTTATATGTATATTTGTATTAGACATTTATTATAAAACATGTTACAGATAAGGGTGAATGCATGAAGATGGGTTACATTTTTGGGGCAAATGTGGCGATGAAATTTCAAAATTTTACTCTTTTATCGAATTGAGGCCCTCAAATTTCATATAAGCATTGTGAATTTTGATTTAGAGTTAAAAGACAATTTGTATTCAATTCCCCATTATTTGAACTCCTCCAATAATTTTCCAATGATAGAGTTTTCTTATCGTGACTCCTCGTTCAAGAAACTTATGATCTCTCAAATGTCATTCATTTCACAGTTTAGTGACGTGGAAAATCATTGATACACTTAGAGCTCCACGTGGCATTCCCACTATCTTGTAAAAAGGAAACATTATATATATATATATTTGTAATACTAATAAGTAAACAAACTTTTAAAACCTTTTTTATTATTATATATTGTAATTAATTTATATGTACATTTGTATTAGACATTTATTATAAAACACATTACAAAATATATCAGGGTGAATGCATGAAGATGGGTTACATTTTTGGGCCAAATGCGGCAATGAAATTTCAAAATTTTACTCTTTTATCGAATTGAAGCCCTCAAAATTCATACAAGCATTGTAAATTTTGATTTAAAGTAAAAAGAAAATTTCTATTGAATCATGTTGTTGTCTTTATGACATGTTTTGCAAAAAAATTCAGTATTGTATAATATGTCAATTTTCCATTAAATGAAATATTTTTCCTTGCAAATTTTCACACATCTTAAGAGGTATGTGTGTGTTCACTTAGCATAACTTAGTCTAAAATGTGTACTATCTATCTGTCTGTCTGTCTGTATGTATCTGTCTATCTGTATGTATGTATGTATGTATGTATGTATGTATGTGTATATATATATATATATATATATATATATATATATATATATATATATATATATAGTATATAACTATATTATATTATATATATAATATATATATATATATATAATATAAGCATGATCTACAATGGAGATAGCTAAGTTTTTCATATTAAAGACTATTTTTTTTATGCGATTCTTTTTTCAAAGTTGGCGAAGTAATGTATCAATTGCATTTTCAGACACGTGTTCGCGTAAGGTTGTTTTAAATTATTTATATAAATTGAAAAACCAAGAGCACCCTTTTGAAGAGGACTTGTAAATGAAGATAGTGGTATTTTTTGAAATTTTTTCGTTGTGTATGTTTTATGATATCGATTTTTTATTCAACCTCTTTAAAATTATTCAAAAAAAATTCAAGCATTATGTTTGAAAGAAATTAGATGAACAACATCATATGAATTCAAAAATGTCAAACTCATATGCCATTGGATAGAATATTCCTTCAAGAATCCAACATGATCAACTCAGCCACCTAAGGACAATTTTTTCCCTAAGTCCACTAAGGTACAAAAGGGTGTTACAAGAAATTTTGTAGAGGGGGTGCTGAAAATCTAGATTTTAGGACTTTAGAGGCTTGAATGAGCACTTAAAGCACTCAATCAATTTCTTAAATTTAAGATTCAAATAGCTCAATCGAGGGTTTGGTAAACCCTTGATTGAGCCATTTACCTGGTTAACAGGGGCTCGATCGAGCTATATGGCTCAATTGAGCCTTTATCAAAAAATTTGTGAATCACATAATTTAATTTTTTAGAATCAATAAAGATATAAAACTTTATCCATAAATAATTTAACCAAGTTGATATGATGTTATTTTCCTAAAAATGAAAATTCAACTAGATCTAGGTTATGAACAACATTAGAAATTTTTATGTTATTGCACCGAGATGCACATTGTACAACCTAGTATGGGGGCAATGTGTAAGTATGTATGTCCGTGCTCAAAATATGCCTTATCATATGCCTTTCGAATAGATCTTAAATTTACCTTCCACAAAAGTTTTTACCACATTTTAAAATTCCAAATTTTATTATAATTTTTGTTATCATATTATGTAGAAACCTACTAATTAATTTAATATTAAAAACTTATTATATATTATTATTATTAATTAAATTATGAAACTTATATTAATATAAAAAATAATATTAATATATTTTAATGTCAATATTATTATTTTGGAAACCATTAAATATATATAATATTATTTTGTTATATATAATATATGCACACACATTAATAAATATGGTTATATAATAGATAGATAGGCGGTTAGCAAAAGATCCATTACCACAAAAAGAGAGATCATACAAGCTAACCTCAATTGTTTAATATAATTAACTTTTTTATAAATCTAACATAATAAAATATATAATATCTTTAAAATCTTGAAGTAATCATAACCTAAAGCTACCTAAAGAAATAAAACCTAAGCAATTTCAATTGAAATGCATGAAGCGCTTTATGTATCTCTGATAGAAGTAGCTAGAACATTAATATTTTCGAAAATTTTCGATAATATTTCCATAAAAAATTATCATTTTCCTTCTAGGTGAATGTGCAACACACATTTGAAACTTGAATTTTCAATATGTATTATATAAATAAAAAATGTTGTACAACATCAAAATTAAAAAGTTCTTTAAACATAATATTTTAATTGTCAAAATATTTTACAAATTTTGAAATATAGAGGGGAGAGAGAGGGAGAGGAAGAGAGAGTGGAGGAGAAAGAGAGGGAGCTCAAGAGATGGAGTTGGAGTAAAAGATAGAGAGGGAAGAACTTCAAGACATATATAGAGAAAAAGGTGGAGAGAGAGAGAGAGAGAGAGTGTAAAGGGAGAGATGGACAGAGAGTGTGTATGTTTGGGTTGAGATATAAAGACAAAGAAGGAGAGATGTAGAGAAGGGGGAGAGAGAGTGAGAGAGGGAGGGAGATAGTCAAGAGAGTTGCAGGACAAAGAGAGAGAGAGAGACGAGGGGGAGAGATATACGGAGGTGGGAGAGAAATAAAGAGAGGAATTGAGAGGGAAGGTGAAATAGAGGGATGTAAGAAGAAAGACATATATAGAGAGAAAGGTGGAGAGAGAGAGAGAGAGAGAGAGAGAGAGAGAGAGAGAGAGGAGGAGAGAGAGAAGGGAGGCAGTAGGAGAGAAGGGAAAGAGAGAGAGAGGGAGAGGGAGAGGGAGGGATATATAGATAGATATGGAGAAACAATGTGTATGTTTGCGGGGTGATATAGAGAGACAAAGAAGGAGAGATAGAGGGAGATAGAGATATATATGGAAAGGGGAGAGAGGGAAGAAGAGAGAGATATAGTGAGGGAGGGAGAGATATGTAGATATGAAGAGAGAGAATGTATGTGCATGGGGGGGTGAGATATAGAGACAAAGAAGGAGATATGGAGGGAGATATCAATATAGATGGAGGGCAAAGAGAAAGGTAAGAAAATTGGTTGCACTAGATGCACTGATTTCAATGTACTGATGCTGATTTCTAATCCTATTTATTTTTTGCATTGGATGCATTGATTTCTGTGTAGATATTTATTTCTAATTATATTTCATTGCTTACATTAGATGCACTAATTTCAATAAAGATGTTAATTTCTAATCTTGTTTTATTGAGGTTGCATAAGATGCATTGGTTTTAGTGTAGATTTTGATTCTTAATCCTATTTCATTGCTCCCACTAGAAGCATTGATTTCATTGTAGATATATATTTTTAATCCTATTTGATTGCTTGCAGTGTTAGATACATTGATTTCAGTGTAGATATTGTTTCCTAATCCTATGTGATTGTTTTCATTAGATGCATTGATTTCAATGTATATTTTATTTCTCATCCTATTTGCTTGCATGCATTAGATCCATTGATTTCAATGAAGATGTTGATTTTTGATTTGATGTAACTAGATATATGGTGTACATTATTCAAGGTAATTAGTTTAACATTGTGCATTGATTTCAGTGTAAGCACAATAAAATTATTGATAACATGCATTATGGCTGAGCTTTTGTAGATAAACTCAAACAAAATAAAAATAGAATAAAACTTATATTTGTAACTTTTACATCTCCACATGTTTTAAAATTGAATTAGAACTTATTTTAATCATATTTGAGTTTTTTTAAAATTGAATAGAACTTATTTCAACCATAAGGAATTGATTGAAATACTTGGATAACCACTTGTAAATTTAGGAAAGTCTATAACATTATATAAAATTATAGAAATGTTGACATTTATTGTTTTTTAACTATATATTAAATTTCAATACGATTGACTTATATCATGTTATGACTAAGCTCTTGTTGATAATCTCAAAAGAAATAATACTAAATAAAACCTATTTGTTGTTTACATGACATATTTTAAAATTGAATAAAACTTATTTCAGTCATATTTGTGTTTTTTAATTGAACCTTGAGATAAGAAATTGATTGAAATATTTAAAAAAGTTGTCCATGCAATGGTATATGGGTGGGTCAATAATCTCAAAAGAAATAATACTAAATAAAATCGATTTGTTGTTTACATGACATCTTTTAAAATTGAATAAAACATATTTCAATCATATTTGTGTTTTTTAATTGAACCTTGAGATAAGAAATTGATTGATATATTTAAAAAAGTTGTCCATGCAATGGTATATGGGTGGGTCACAAAAATTTTCATATATATATGGATGACTTTATAATTCAAATAATTTATTTTAAAAATTGAATTGTAATAACGTACATGTTGATTGCACTAAAAGACACTTTCTACAAGCCAATATGAAGCACGATTGTAATTCTTTCCATGTTCAAAATTAAATTGATACATGATATATTTTAGTTCATTTTAAGTATCAAACTAACTTGCATCATAATATAAGATTATACTTATTTTCTTAGTCTATGAAACTATAAATAAAAATTGTTATATTTTGTAATAAAAGTTATAGTATATAGAAAAAAAATTAAATTAGCGAAATAATTTTAACAGATCCATAAACTTCAAAAATTAATGAACATCCATAAACAAGATTAATAGAAATCCATAAACTGAAATAGTGAATGTATTAATAAACTATCCATATGAAAATATATACAAATTACAAATATCACATGAACATCCATAAATTGAAATAATAAGCATCCTTAAACTATCCATGTATGAAAATATACAAAGTATGTATGACATGTGAATGTGCCCTATGAAATGAGCTGGAAAATATACAAAATATCCACTCTAAGTACCACCAGAAATCCTATGTGAGTTCCACCACTCAAAGTTGGTATTGCAACATAACACATTCAAATTCAAACTAATTAGATCATTATTTGTACAAAATAAACAATATGGAAAAGAAATGATTTTGAACCACATTTTTAATTACATATACATGAATCTACTAACCTCAACCAAGTCCAAATGCAATTCAGATAGGATGGGGGTCTGATGAATCTAGATTTGGTGCTCGCTTACCTATGGCTTAAGGATTGGGACCTGCATCGATGGGCCCACATCATTAGTGCCTCTAAATCTAGCATCTCACTCATGTGTCCACATAACAGTGACATCAACAACACTTTGCATATGGGCTTGTGTACACAACGACAAGGACAAATTACAATTAGTCGACAAATTAATTAGCATATATGTGTAGCTTAAAAAGAAAATGTTGAAATCTTAAGACTAAAAACGTTTACCTCAACTGTCAGTCCATGTGGTTGTACATAGTGACTCTCTTCCAGATGAGTGTTATGAGGTGGAGGTGGAGGTGGAGCAAAATCCATGGAAACATGATCTAGTGTAGGATGGCTTGGCTAATTAAGTGGTCCCTCGATAACCTCATAAACTCATTCATGTAGTTGGCCTCTGTCTACATGTTATCGTGAAATTATTAATATAAATGCAATATAATACTAACTAGAAATTAATATTAATAACTATGCATAATTTGACAATAAGAGTCAAAAGTTTCATAAATATATGTACTTGGTTTGTGTCACACGGGTCGTGCACCCTCCAAGTGTCACGAATGACATCACAATACATACATGCATATATCAAAACCTGGGCAATGGGTAAATGCGTGAGAAATGAATCATTATATAAAGGCACTAGCGAGTCACGAGGCAATGGTGGTGGTATCCTAATCTCTCCATCCAATGCAAAATGTGCATTGACCAATGACATTCGCATGTTATCTGCGATAGTTTCCCTTGTCTCAACACCAAGTTGCGACAACTCCTCTAGCTTATTAGTAAACCACACTCCGAGATGATAGTGGTAAGAATCTCAGTGGTGGTGGTACATGCCTAGGGTCCCAACAAGCCCCATCACAATCATAGGTATGTCCCATGCTGGGTCCATAATAACGAGCTCTGGTATCAATGTAATTTGACCTCATATGTAACACGAACTCTACATATATATTCTTGGAAAAATAAATGGCAACCTGGTCATGGTGGGGGAACTGGCCCCAAGCTCCAAGGAATCGATCATATATAAAAGGTTGGCATCAACATTCCTAAAATATTTCAATGGAATCATACCTCTATGTCTCGCAGGGCGATCCGAAGGGATGTCGAACAACTCCCCACAACATCAATGTCTTTTTTGGCCTCTTTCACCACCTCCCAAGTGTGTGGACCTCTAACCGCATGCCTGCTAATCCTTTGTATGGACTGGAGGAGGTGGCTCAGTGGGCTCGACCTTTGGTATGTCTTAATCAACCAATTGATGCTATCTAACATCAAAGATAAACTACAACCAATAGGTGAAATGGCAGTGATGCTATACAACTCTTTTGTGATCCACACATGTTGGGTCATAACATCCTCCAATGTGATATGAGTTGTAGCATCGTCCCATTGAGGGATCGATGTTGAACTATGATCCTCATCTTCGGCCTACTGAGGGTCAACAAATAATAAACGTAATTTAACATATATAATTAACAAACTAGAAGAATAATAACATATACATTAAATTCAAACACATCAGTTGAAGACAATTTCAAGACATAAACACTTAAAGTTTAAAGAGGATTTAAAAATGATAGAGGTGTACCTGAAATAGGTGAAGAAGGTCCACTAGAGGTATCATGATCATCAACAAAGATAAAAACACTGCCTCTGACACTTTAACTGGCATCAGAGGCAGGGTCTATGAGTGGAACGTGCACTTTGGATGGGCTACATGATCTATCATGAACCTAACCATGTATAACAGATCCCCTCGCACTGTGAAAACCTGTAATTGGGTTTTGTATATGGGATGCCTCTGCATATGACATATAATACACATAATACATATAAACTAATCCAAGAAAAAATGTTGGCTTAGAAAGAATCTTGACAAAAAAATCATTTCTAAACTCAAGCAGAATAATCTAGCATGAAGTGTTAAACTTTAGAGTTCATTTTTTATAATTTATCAACCAAATTATTGAGTTCCATGTAAAAATAATCAAAAGAAGTGATAAAATATACCTTCACACTTTTTCCCATTTCTAAATAATGCATTTTATTCACATGGCATAAATATTTAAACATATATGTAAAAAATTGAAATAAACATATTTAGGAAACTAATCAAATTTCATGCTAGCCATATACTCCAATAGACTTTAAGTTATTATAATGTTTGACTTTGAGACATGACATGTACTAGTTGCAAGCACATGAAAGCAACTTTGCTTGTACAAAACACTACATAATGAAACAATATGGTACAAATTAGAAAATAGTTATGAACTATAGTTATGGTTATGTTGTACATATTATAAACCATTATAATGTGTAATATAATAAAACACATATAATAAGCCTCACTATATAATAAACTATATAATATTACATGTTATGTATTATATATTCTATAATATATTATATTATATTATATATATTACATTTAAGCACATTGTATTAACCAATAATTCTTTCTAATGTAAGGTTTCTGCGATTTATAGTTTGTTCCAATTGATTTTCTGGATTTGTCGCATCCATGTTGATTTAGAGTCGATGTTTCGAACCCACAACTGTGTAAACATATAAACATATATAACAATAGGAAATCCATGTAATTCCTACAATCACAAACCCCTTGTAAGTCCTATAATCACAAACCCCTTAGTATATTATCACATGGGAGGTCTTGCCACCCGGTCAGGTTCGTCAAGCCAAGTTAGAGGTTTTGATAATATTTCATGCCAACCAAAAGAGCGAAAAGGAAAAGCTCGCTACTATTGCGATGATAATATCCAAAGTGTTGATTGGTCAGTCTAGGATCGTGGATTTTCCCATCCATGGGGAACCCCCACCTAAATAAAAATTCCTAGGGCGCAACAACCATTAGTTAGCACCAAATTATCATACAACAACACACACTACAATATTAATATTCCATTTCAAAACTAGTACGTTTTTTACATCAACTTTAATCGACGGAATTATCTCAAAGCTTGGGAACTTGGGGCCTCATATGACTTCCAAAGTGCAATGTCACCTCAAGATCTCTTGAAGGACAAGATCTGAGAGCAATGCAAATATTATCAAAGTGGTTTTTTTGTGTATGTTATATTTTGAATGGTCTACATGGACCCTCTTACCTCTCCATGTTCGTTAATCCATAAACCAAGTGTGACCAATACTCCATGTTAGTTATGTATAGGGAATAAAGGTTTTAAACTTTACTCCATGTGAAATAAAGGACTAGTTTGAAACATACGCATAGAGTGAGTGTTATAGACATATTTGGGCACTGCAACCCCAATCACATATGTCCATAAACCAAGGGCTTCTAAGTCCCTAAAAGTGTTGTTTCATACCCTAAAGGCGCAAGTTCAGTTGATTACATCATCTCCCAGAAGTTTTCCCTGAAAAACTACTAAGAACTGGTCAAAATTGGTCCATATAGACTGCTCAGTGCTAAGGGTGCGATGCATCTCACTTGCCACATGCAAAAAGTGCGATTCATACTAAAAAGCCCTTCTGTGGGGTGTGATGGGCTGGAGTAGACAAATGGCGGAGACAGTTTGCAAGGTGGATGATCATGGAATCTTCCAGAAACTTCTCCTGTGACACTTGCCTCTCTGAATTCGCTTAGGGATGAGTAAGAGATCATGAATCTCCAAGTGGAATCAAGAACTATCAGAGATAGGACACTAATAAAAATCCCAGAAGCTGACTCACCCACCTGCAAACATCTATATATGGATCCCTCATCCCAGAGATCCAAAGGCTGAAATCTTTTATTTTGTAAGGAAGTGTTGTTGGTTTCTTTGTGGAACATCATAGTGTTGGGTGATCTAGCTTTTCATGAGATGAAGAAGGGTTTTCATGCTGGGAGGATGACGTTGGGTCAGATCAATGGGTTGTAATCCTCTCTTCTACTCTTTCTACCAATAAAGCTATTTGATTTTTCCTCCATATTCTTGTATGTCTGAGTTGATATATGCATTTGTATGGTCAATATATATCTGATCCTATATTGCTTATGATTGTAGATCTCTATGCTTTGATGGTATTATGTTGCTTTGGCTCTACAAGTGTTCTTTGAAGCGGGACAAGTGAGGAAGGACTGCAAAGATCGGTCAAAGGGGAGAGGAAACAAGCAAGGAGCCAAGCGAAAGACTGAGGTTGGTACTCACTGCTTCTCTCTCATCTACTTCTCATAAAGGAAAACCCAAGTAACTTTAGTTTGTTTGTTTCTAAGATAGCTACTCGTCTTAGTGGGACTAGCAGTGCTGAATGGAGACTAGTTTTCCCGTTAACAAAATGGTGACTCCACTGGGGAGCGAATAGCTTGTTTGCTTGTTCCTAGTTTGTTTACTTTATAAACTACAGACGAAGCCTGAAGTTATGCCAGCCAGCCTTCGAACTGCTTTTGCTATGCAACTGCAAAGTAGATAAACGCTGCTTCAGTCAATCTCCGGGTTAGTTTATGAATTAAACATCTGACTTGCAAACATCCTAAGTGCCCTGGTGGTGGCTCAAGTAACCTCATTAGATCAGCCCCTATGCTTTGTATTTACTGACTATCATTAGCTCAGCCTAAATCCCTGAACTAAGCTCCAAACTGTGACCAAAAACCAAGTTAAAGTCTCGTCCCTGGACCATCGCACTGTCTCCTCTTGATAGTCTAGATGCATCGCACCTCCCGTGTGCAGTAGGTGAGATACATCTCTGTTTCCCTGTGTTACAGGTGCAATGATCAGATAAGACTGTTTTTGCCTCTATAGTTTGGTTTTTCTTCATTCTCTTCAGCTTTATTCAGGAGTTTTGTTGTCTTTGATCATTATACCACTGTTAAAACTCCCTTCCTTTGCATTATTCAGCCTCCATTGTACAAAGAATTGTGAATTTTTTTATGTATTTTTTCACCATTTACAGTTCTCCTTTACAAAAAAGTAGCTTAATCGAACTGTCGTATTTTGATTTGGAAGTGTTGCAAGTGTCGTTTTCAGTCAAAGAAAAGATTCCTACTCTTTTTGATAGTCGATTACACTGTTACTCTTGTATTTGATTTGAATTAATAGTATTTCAAGTGTCGAAAGCAGTTTTCAATTCAAAATCGCAAAGTGTCGTCCTTGTCTTCCTTTCATTTTTTGAAAAGAAAATTGTTAGTACTGTCGCTTTGAAAAGATAATTCAAATTTGTACTTAGCATTCTTTCTGTCATTCACACATTAAGAAAGCAGAACAAAATACATGCATGTGCATTTGCATTTAGACTGCTTGTTGATTTTTTATTTCGGACAGTGCATCTAGTGTGTGCTCTCTGCTCTATGTTGAAAGAATTTCGCCTCTCTTTCCTTAGTAGCTAGGATTTTCATTGCAAAAAGAAGAGTAAACGACTGTTTATCATCTTAGATTGCATACTTAGGAATTGTATATCTACATCATGCGGTGAACCTTAAAGGAAAACTTCTTAAAAAAGATCAACTGTAAAATAAATTCAATGAACATAAAAAAGCTTTGGAACCTAACGCACAACATTTAGAAGTCTAGGCTAGAGACATATTCCAGCGTCGTAAAGCCCGATAACTATCACTTTCATCGTAGGTTGGGTGATTCCTCCTCTTTGAGATGAAAAGTTCCAGTACGGACTTGTGCTCCCACGTACCGTCAAGAATATATTGGGAGACCACAATAGGCTATATCATTTATCCTTAGGAAGCCGTGTCTGCCGCCCTATCGATCGCAATGCACTGAACACAACATTCGGGAAGATTGACTGCCGTACCGTAAAAAGATTCTGCAGTTTTGCAATGGTTGGTAATCCTCTATTAGATTTCCAGAGTAGTCTTTTCAATCCCTTTTCAGACTCCGTAAAAGAAAAGTCCATCTAGAACTTGTAACTTTAGCTCATTAAAATCGAAGGCGACTAGAGTCTTTTACTTTTTCTTGACTCTTAAAAATTGAAAAAGCAAGTTGTGTCAAAGCGTCATAAAATTTATTTTAATCGGAATAACGTCACTGTTCCCTCGTTGGTCTTAGGTTGAGAAAATGGAGTCCACCAATCAAGGGTGTCCCCTTGGGGGAAATCCTAGTCCTTTCTCCTCTTGGGGAGATGTTGGTGCACCTCATATGGCCACATTGTCCCTTCCAGGACTGACAATTGGCCTACCGGTATGGCTTTTCTCGACCTCTGTCGTTCAAAGCACCGTGATTCCTGAGCAATCAAATCAGCAACTAGATGATACTAGAGTTACCCCCCAACCTTCTACTTCGTTTGTTTCTCCCTCTCCTTCTTCCTCTTCGCTTGGTGAAGTCGGTAAAGCTAAGGACAAAGTAACTGAGAAGAAGAAGAAAGGGAAGGAGAAGAAGAAGAAGAAGCCAACGATGATAGGGGGCAACCAAGCATCGTCTGTAGAAAATCCACACACTGTACCATCCAAACCTAAATCTCCATGTGTCATTTGCAAAGGGGACCACTATCATCGAGATTGTCCTTGCATCCCACAGATCTTAAGGGACTGGTCTCCTCGTTTGCATAATCTGGTGTCATCAACCTCTGACGATCATGTTGAGAGTACATCGTCAACTAGTGAAAGCGAAGTCACTGGACAAAAAGGAAGATCTAAAATTCCTTGTAGACTGTGTGAAGCCAATCATGCCATCCACCGTTGTCCCTTCCTAGACGAAGCTAAAAGAGTCTTGGATAACCATCCTGCTTCACCGCTATGGCTTCCTCCTGGATACAGGAAACTCTTGCCGAGTCCATCACTAGTTGAAAATCCGACTGACACACCTTTGTGGTCAGTCAAAGCATCTATCATTGAAGCTAAACCCTCTGAGTCCACACCGGACCAAAGTCAACAGGTCAAGACAGCAGTCGACCCAGTCTTGTCTTCAGAAGGTCTACCTTCAGATGATACAGTCACCAAGGAGAATGAGAACGACACCGTTCAAATGCTCTTCATAAACACAGACTTTGATGAACATGGGGGAAACCTACCCGTTCCTTTACCGCAGGAAGGAAGTTCGTCGGAGACGTATCCGGCCATTTATTCAGTCCCACCTCCAAGCAACCTAGTCGTTTCCTTCGACTGGAATCTACTGGGTAGACCCCGTCTACCATCTAATGTACCATTCCAAATCATAGTACAAGCTTACAGAATGGTCATGGTTGGTACCATCATAGATGAAGGGGCTTCTGTGAGTATCCTTTCCTCAACTACTTGGAAAGCACTTGGTTTGCCATCACTTCTGCCTGAGATGCGAAATCTGACAGGCTTTGACAAAGGAACCAGTCGACCGTTAGGGATCCTTCCAAGTTTTCCAATAACTTTGAGAAGGAAAACTGTATACCTGAACATAATGGTAGTCCAAGTACCTTTAGATTACAATCTACTCCTTGGGCATGACTATATTTATAACATGGGAGCCATTGTCTCCTCACTCTTTCGAGTGATGTGTTTTCCGCATGAAGGCAAAGTGGTCCAGCTCGTAGACCAGATTTCATTCCCTGGCTCACACATAGCTAATAGTTAAATGCCGTCCCTAAATGGCCTTTCTGCGCAAGGAATGTCTCATCAATCTCCAGTCTGTCCACCTGATGAGCGCGAGTGATTCAGTGATTATGACTGAAACCCAGGGGGCATGCGCCCTGGTCTTCTTCGGCAAGAAAACCCCAGTTATAAGGTAGGTTTCTGCGTAGGAATATGACTAGTCTGACACACCCATTCATTTAGGAAAATAGGATTAGACTGGAATAAGATACCTTCATCAGAAGGTATGCCTTTCCCGACAAAGCAAGTGTTTTGTCTGCAAATTGAAGGGTAACTTGGAAACTCTACATCATTATACCTGGGGGCATGCAAACCTTTTTGCATGCAAGTGAAAAGCGACCAACGTAACTCTAACCCCATAGTTTCTGCTCACTTTGACTGCTTAAGTTAGGTGATTGGTTTGATCAACCATTCACCTTTGTAAGGGCCAAATGGCACCAGCAAAATAAAGGAAGAGTTTTCCTACCTGACCCTAGTAGTTAATTAACCCCTAGGACAGTAGTTGGTCGTTCCTAGCTTGCATAATGAAAGGATCCGGAGCAAAGTTTCAAATGGGGCAAGCTCCCTAAAAAATGAACCTATCGATGAGACTTCCTTATTATACGATTGGCATGAGCAGTTTTACGCGAAGTTCAAGCTCGTTAAAAAATAAACCTAGCAATGAGCATATGTTCCACCAGTGTTTAAGCTCATTAAAAAACGAACCCACCTTTGGTAAATAACCATTGCGATCGCATTATCATTAGCTTTTCAGCCTTGGTCGTGTTCTTACCATCACCTCCACTCTTTTTTAGCTGATCATACGCCTCCATTTGATTGTTTACCCCTTTTGAGGAACAGCTGTGATGAGTGATTCTATTAGCCACCTTCTTTACACTGCCGTGACTGAAGAGCTCCAACCCTCACTTGGAACTAGCTGCTACCCGAAAAAATCACTCGTTCCTCAAAAAACGAGTCTCCTTTTAAGCTCTTTTCATCTAACTCGTAAAATATAAAAAGATTGTTGAGCAATTGGCCTCTCTAGCTTGTTAAAGTGACCGGAAGTGCTATCCCTTCTCTAGATTTTAATCATTTTGGACCTGAGGGATTATTACACAAAAAGATCAAGCGCTTGTCATGTTCGTCTTGTTAAAACTATCAAAAAGTCATCCCTTTCGTATTATTTTACACTTTTTCGGACTTAAGGGATTACATTATGAAAAAAGAATACTAGATTTTCCTTTCTGTCCCTTTTCAAACTCTCAAAAATTAAAAAAGGACCGAGTTATCTTTGTCGTTAAACTCGTTAAAACCAATAGCGACAAACTTGTCCATGCAAACAAGAACGAGTTTCACTGTCACTAGGCTCGTTAAAACATAGTGAAGGGTTTGCCTGAAGGGCAAATTATAGAACAAGCATATGTTATCCTCCTCAAGCTTGACAAAAATAAAGAGGTACTCGTTAGAAATGACTGGGGAAAAATTGGGAAGAAAACTTGAAGAAACTTTATTGGTAGCAAGTTGCTCTTGAACATGACACTTTCACTCCATCACCATGATTGAGTCGGGTTGGGTTATTCTGTTCACCAGTCATATTACCATTGGTCCACCATACCATCCATTTTGGGGCTTAACGCTACCAATCCATTTCGTAGTTCGCCGATATGTTCAAGAGAAGTCGCTCAGAGAATTACCGACCCAGCTTGTGTCTCATCCGCTGCAATACCTTATGTTCATTCTTTCATGCACGCCACCCTGACCCTGTATCATCAGATCATTTTCACCTCCACAAAATCATTTGCTCCATTCCATGTCATAGATTGTCGGAATTCATTAAGGCCCTCCTACGACGGGTCACTTCTTGTTGACATCAGCTCATTATCCAAGAAGTTGACTTAGGAACAACCCTTTCAGTACTTTGAAGCTTGCATGCCTCAATGGCAAGTTTCTCATTTCCAGCGATAGGTTTACATCAATGGCCTTCGACTGAAAGATTTTGCACGGTGTTTGACATCGAATCATATATTCACACCACGTGAATTATACTGTAGTACCTTGAGGGTCATTATCATTATCGGTGATTCCTCTCCCACCTGTTAACAGCTTACATCATTGGCTGGTAATCAGGCGATGTCTTTCCATGTTCGACGCCAAAACATCTTTTCACATGGATCAACTTGTACTTCAGGCAAAGATTGAACGAGTTTTGAAGACCTCGGATCTAGTTTCATCCATCTGGGCTGCGATATATTTAGGAAAATAAAGACATCAAATGTACATCATTGCTGTACAGATAATCATCCAAGCCAAAGGATGATGGCTCTACCAGAATCATCAGTCTACCACACAGACGGTTTTCTGTCCTATGTACATGAAAATGAATTTATAAAGCTAAGCATGGGAATGCTTGCCTCAGCTAGACCATGAAAATATTATGAATATAATGTATTGTATTTTATCTTATTACAGGTCTCCATCCAGTTCGAAAAACCTCGGATCCTCATGATAAAGCATTTTACCCGACATCAAAAGGATTTACGACCTCATGCTTTAGGGGGAAACTGTTATAGACATATTTGGGCACTGCAACCCCAGTCACATATGTCCATAAAC
The DNA here is from genome assembly GCA_000404065.3 of Pinus taeda. Taxonomy (NCBI): domain Eukaryota; kingdom Viridiplantae; phylum Streptophyta; class Pinopsida; order Pinales; family Pinaceae; genus Pinus; species Pinus taeda. The sequence goes on along the minus strand of APFE030890195.1, from coordinate 92,211 downwards.
CAAGGGCTTCTAAGTCCCTAAAAGTGTTGTTTGATTACATAATCTCCCAGAAGTTCTCCCTGAAAAACTACTCATAACTGGTCAAAACTGGACCATACAGACTACTCAGTGCTAAGGGTGCGATGCATCTCACTTGCCACATGCAAAAAGTACGATGCATACTGAAAATCCATTTTGTGGGGTACGATGGGCGAGAGTAGACAAATGGCAGAGACAGTTTGTAAGGTGGATGATCATGGAATCTTCCAGAAACTTCTCCTGTGACACTTGCCTCTCTGAATTCGCCCTGGGATGAGTAAGAGATCATGAATCTCCAAGTGGAACCAAGAACTATCAGAGAGAGGACACTAATCAAAATCCTAGAAGTTGACTCACCCACCTGCAAACATCTATATATGGATCCCTCATCCCAAAGATCCAAAGGTTGAAATCTTGTATTTTGTAAGGAAGTGTTGTTGGTTTCTTTGTGGAACATCATAGTGTTGGGTGATCTAGATTTTCATGAGGTGAAGAAGGGCTTTCATGCTGGGAGGATGATGTTGGGTCAGATCAATGGGTTGTAATCCTCTCTTCTACTCTTTCTACCAATAAAGCTATTTGAGTTTTCCTCCATATTCTTGTATGTCTGAGTTGATATATGCATTTGTATGGTTAATAAATATCTAATCCTATATTGTTTATGATTGTAGATCTCCATTCTTTGATGGTATTATGCTGCTTTGACTCTACAGGTGTTCTTTGAAGCGGGACAAGTGAGGAAGGAGTGGCAAAGATCGGTCAAAGGGGAGAGGAAACAAGCAAGGAGCTAAGGGAAAGATTGAGGTTGGTACTCTCTGCTTCTCTCTCATCTACTTCTCATAAAAGAAAACCCAAGTAACTTTAGTTTGTTTGTTTCTAAGATAGCTACCCATATTAGTGGGACTAGCAGCTCTGAATGAACAATAGTTTTCCCGATAACAGTGAGTCATGGGTCCACTCAACCATCATTCAATAAAAATAAAATGAGAACGTTTGATATATATGCCAAAGGGCAATTAAAACGTGTCAAACATAAAATAATTGCAGAGATACCCAATTGTTAATCAACCAAAAATGAAAATATGGAATAGATTTATCTCATATGTTAGACAAGCAAAGCAAAAGGGCCATGTTGCCCATTTCACAGATTATTGCACCTAATCCTCCACGAAAGCATACGAATCATTGTATAGGTATTAGGCCTCATTGATAAAGTCAAAATGGATATTGTTGAGTGATTTCACACCCAACATCTCATATTAAAAACAGATCAATAGAACTTCGAATAACTCAATTTCATCCTTAGTCACATATAAAATTCCGTTGGGACTCAACTATCAGAAAAAATTATTATTATTATTATTATTATTATCATCCTATTTTAAGGTCACAGCCAAGCCAAACATGAAATTATTGTATGAGACCCCCTTGTTTGTGGGACAAGGGACCCACCTCCACGCAACGATTTGACTGCTAAGTCTACGAAGGCATACATACTCTATCCCCCTTGGTTTTGAACTTGAGGGGGGTAGAGTATGTATGCCTTCATAGACTTAGCAGTTAAATAATTGCATGGAGGTGGGTCCCTTGCCCCACAAACAAGTGGGCCTCATACACAAATTTGGTGTTTAGCTTGGCCATGACCTTAAAATAGGATAATAATAATTTTCGATAGCTGAATCTAAATAGAATTTTATATGTGATTAATGATGAAATTGAGATATATGAAGGTTTGTTGATTTACCTTTAATACGATATGTAGGGTGTGAAAGCACTCGACAACTATAAAAAATTTACAACCTTGAATTTTCGATACTCTGACTTCATCATTTTATGTAATAAAATTTCATTGGGGCCCAACTTTAGGGTTATTGCCATAATTTTCTCATCATTATTTTTTGGAAAGGTGAGTCTTTTCTTTTTCCGGTTAAATATCAGCAAGTATTATTATACATCAACAAGTGAAAACTAGTGTTAGACTTAGATTAATTTTAGATTAGATCACACATTTAGTTTAAGTTATATTTAGGTTGATGCAACCGAGCCCATAATTGGTCAAAATAACCACACCAAATTGAAAAGGGTATAATTGGGGCCTTGACCAAGTGATTTCCGTAATGTTAGACATTGTTAATGTTGGACATCAACACTTCCTTCTCATGGAGTTTCTCTGAAAGGTTGTTTCCATTTCAAAATCTATTCCAAATCAGAATTTTGAGGCCTAAGGTATTTGACTTTCTTCCTTCTGCTTGATTATACCTACCAACTCATCAAAAGAGGGAGATTTCTCCCTTGCTGCAAGACCTATAACGAACATCTAGTACTCATCTAGCTTTCCATTTTAGGTTATGGTGACTAAAATAAATATAAGATACCTTTTCTCCTATATCTCCAAGCTTATCTTTAATGTCTTTAATTCTTGAAATGAAATTATGAATGCTTTCATTTTCTTCCTTCTTAATGGAAAGGAGCTTACTCTTTAGAGTTAGGACTCAAATTGTATTCTTCAATTCATACATGTCTCTAATTGTTGTTCACATCTCATTGAAGGTATTGCATTCTTGGATATGGGGTATAATGTTTCCATTTATGAACATTCTCCACAATACCTTTTCTTTGGTATCTCACCTCTCCTAATATTGAATTGATATAGTTGTAACTCCTACGGTGGCATTAGGAATCAGTTCATCACCACATGCTATCGAATAGACATTGTAACCCTCCATCAATGTTTGCAATTTAAACTTCCAATTTACATAATTGACATCATCTAACTTAGTTTCTTTATTCAGATATATTTCCACCAAAAGGTTAGCCATTGAGAACAATTTACAATATTTCACGCCTAGAAAAAGAAAACTTACAATAAATCCCTTCAAACTAAGAAAAGTAAAAAAAACCCCAATGGAGATAAATAATTTTAATTTCCAGACTCATAGTAACCCCTCACAGTGCCTTCAATACACTGGCTAAGCCAGTAGATTCCTTTTTTAAACAACAAATGTGCCACAAGTTTGGTCTTCACAATATTATCTTATTGAAAGATGATGCACTATAGGTGCAAAATCTACACTTTTGGTGCACCTTACAACAACCACATTGCTTTAGAAGATCAGGCCAAATCCCAAAAAAACCCTTAAAATCAAAACTCCCCAAAAAAATTTGACACAGTTTAATAATAAAAACCCAAATTTATTTTTAAGTGTTGTATTGGGTGATGCTAGCAGCCTTAGGTCATAAGAGACATTTCTTTATACTCTCAGTGGTGTAGTGATCCATTAATTGGACTAACCCTCAGTGCTCAAATACATTCTTAGTCTTATCAATGGGTGGTGGCCCAATTAGCTACTATCATTTAATGGAATTGTGTCCATTAGTTGACATCCATCAACCAAATAAATATCTACCAAGGTTGGAAGTTAGATGGAGCGAAGCCTAGATATTTTTTAAAGCAATTAGTGGGGAAGTGGAGACATTATATATATATATATATATTATTATATATATATATATATATATATTATATATTAATATTATATCCAAAGATCCATATATCCAAACATTTAGAAAAAAATATGAAAGGATTTTTTAAAAAATCTATATGCCAAATGGAAGAAAATGTGTTCAATGACACCTTGAGCAAGCAGAAGGAAGGACCCAAAATTTGTTAAGAGCTATAAAAAATGACATTAGAATATGTTAAGTGGTGGATACTAGCACTAGAATCTGTCAAGAAAAGGAGACCAAAACCATAGTCTATTGGGGGTGGAAGACCAAGCACCCATAAAAGATAATTAAAGTTTTTGATGAAAAACTTGGATTCAAATGCAAGTGTAGTAGACTATGGACTAGTAATGATGTGGCATGATGGCATGTCATGCTAATATGGCATAAGGTACAAGTTTGGGTGATGTGACATGCTAACATATTATTGACGTGGCATGATTATCTGGTGAGTGGTGCTACAAAGGAGTTGACTTGGAAGCCAATGTGTTTCCTATCATGGTAGGTGAAGTGGAATCTAGAAATTTAAAATCTTAGATATTTTCGAAATAGGGATTTTTGGGTTTTCCGAGATCTAGATGGATCTAAATGAATCCAAAAATGTTAAAAACACAAATATCTTAATGAGTGAGAGTTTCTCCTACATGGAGCTTGGTTGACATGGTTGGGTGTTATCATGGATACAAGGTGCAATGGTGTTGAGGTGGAGGCTAGCTAGTGGCCATCATGGATAAGACATGGCTTAGTGGATGTTTTGAATAGTGAAAATATAGAAATCTAGATTTCTATAAAAATGGGGAATTTTACATTTTCTGAAATTTGGATGTTGACCATTGACCAAGAGAATCCATGAGAAGAGGGAAATTCCACTAGAGAATGAGCAAATAATCCTACATTTAGATGAATTTAGAAGACCAAAAATCTAGAAATTTGATGCAATGGGGATATATGGAAATCTTAGATTTGAATGTGAGTAGTGGGATAATGTGTTAGGTGAGCACATGTGTAACATATCCTTAATTACACCTTCTTTTTTAAGAGTGAATACAAAGATTTATTTTCTTCTCTTCTTTAATAATGTAACAATTGAGGACTAACTTATTTATTTTGTAATAAAATCTTCAGAAATCCTTTTTGCAAATAACCATGTCTTGTAACCTGATATTTAAGCACCGTATTTTCTTTTGTTTCCATTCTTACTCTATATTTTGATCTAGATTTTCTAACAACATCTTATGAACTCACTGTCATGTTTACATTTTATATAATTGATCATAATTTTAAGAAAATCCTCTACTTTTTATTTTCATGTGTAAATATTCCCATCCTCAATTTTTGGAATATTAGTGCTCCTTGTACATTCATAACTTTTCAATAATAACTTTGATAAAGTATGATTTTCTTACAACTTATCATATTCATAACTTTTCAATAATAACTTTGATAAAGTATGATTTTCTTACAACTTATCATATTCATAACTTTTCAATAATAACTTTGATAAAGTATGATTTTCTTACAACTTATCATATCCCTTGTATTCTGTATCTTAGAGTACAAGTTTTGGGTCTCATATCCATTGCGGGTTTGATACTTCCACTACAATCCTTTATACTTGAACACACATAATGGTCTTGTATTATTATTATTTAAAAAACAACACACACAAACACACAAATATATATATAGTTGCAAATTATATTATTCCTTCTTATTTAAAAAAGAAAACACACAAACACACAAATATATATATATCTATATCTATATCTATATCTTCAGAGTTGCACATTATATTATTCCTTCCTAGGTTGTGTTCACTTTGATTTTCCTGTAATGTTTACAAGTTATGTTTCTAGCATTCTTCACTAGATATGTTAGTTTCACTAAGTGGTTGTATCAATATATATTATATATTTCATAAACCTTCAGTCTCGATTTCGATGTGGGATGAAATTATATGAAGGTCCTTCCAGATTGTTCCAAGGCTAGGCTTGTACTAACATGCGTACGTGTCTCCTCTTGATGCTAACATGAAGGCTTCTGCATCCTAGCATTTCAACAGTTGTGGTGAGATCTCTTCAGATCAATGATTATTAGATAATTTAGGGTTTTTCTTTGGTTTAATGGCTACTTCAACAATTGTTTGTCTACTCACTCATTCAACAATTCCTTACCTTGATTATGTTTCTCTATAACCAAGATTTGTTTATTCTTTACTGCTCTATGTCAATGATTAGAGAATTAAATTTTTGTCTCTGCAAGTTCTTTTGTTGAGTCTTCCAGGCAAAACCGTGAATGATTATGTTTTTTATGGAGATTATCTCAGAGGTAACTTTTTGTTTTTCATGTCCCCGCTTAACATTTTTTTTGGATTTCATTTATATAACTTACCAAAGTTTGCTTTGAATGTGTTAACTCTGTTTATTTCTGTTTCTTGCAGGTACAATTGAGGACATTTTTAAAAAATTGTTATGTTTTCATTTACTTTAACTTAAGCCGTCAGCCATAAGCAGAATTATTGAGTTTGTCATTCTTGATTTGAGAAATTCCTTGGCGTGAGAAACGTCGCAACATTTCCACAATGTAGCTCTTCTATTAGTATCCTCTGTGATGAAATTCATTAAAATTTCCATATTATTAAGAAAATTTCCAAGTTAAAAGTTCAATTTTTTTTATCCTCCATCTTTTTGTAATTTCTACAGGATTTTGACGTGTGTCTCTGTGAACTAAGTTATTAAAGTTCCACGGTTTTCTACCCTTAGTTCTTTTCAAGACAACTTCATAGTTTCTAGGTATACCCATATGTATAATTTTTATTTTAACTCTCTTTCATGTTAATATATGTCTAATGGCTGGATTTTATATTACTCTAGATTTTTACACAGTATTTATTTATTTTCTGTACATTTTCTTGTTTTTCTTTAGTTATTACTTTTAAACAAGGTCTCTAATATAAAACCCTAATCCATAAAGTGTATTCTCATATTATTTCTTCACTTCTAGCAGTTCAAATGTCAATCTATAGTTTTGGCCACTTGTACAATATTATGTGAACCATTATTAATTCTATGTGTATTAAAATGTTTATGTTATTTTTGATAAAAAAAATGCATATCAAGGTTATATATGTGTATATATTCCTTTGGTTTACTCCAGAATTCTTTTAACTGGGTTAGTTGCTTTTGGTTTACACCAAAATTCTTTTAATTGGGTTTTTAAACCCTCACATTTATTAGTTGTTTTTGTTAAGTTTTCCTTTTTATTCTCGGTTTTAACAGGAACTAAAAAATATTGCTTTTGATTCTAATACAAAACCTTTGTGGTGTATAAATTTCATGAGTTTAAGCTTTCATGATAGTATTTCTAGGAAAAATCCCTTAATAAATATGGTCTTTGTTTCCATAATTATTTCAGTTTAATTACATGTTTGAAATATGATTAATAATCGTTTACTCTTCTTTTCTTTCCACAAGTATTATTGTATTCAAAGTGGAATTTAGACATTTTCTCCTTCATAACATTACTTTGGGATTTTCTTTTTTCTCATGAAGACTTCATATTTTTCAGAGGTCAGAAGAACTTGAAACCTGAATTGTTTTCTCTGCGTGTTCATCATTGTAACTTCAAGAAATTTCACCAAAGCCTTTTGTTATTTAGTTTTTAGGTTATATGCTGACATTATTAAGTTCCTTCTTCCTTCATGGAATTTTTCTAGGTTATACAAGCTTTCATGCATGATGATGTACCTATTTGTGGGTTCTTCCAACCTAGAACTCTTGACATTTGTAACTTATTGAGGTCACATCAATGTATGTTATTCAATAAATATTTTATATATATTTAATAATAAATTGTCTTTAATGGTATGCTTCAATTCATAAATGCCATTAATTTTCATTATGTATGGTTACTCTTGGTTTTGTACCCAACGATATATTTTACTCGGTTTTAGTTGTTTAATTTTAATTAATTAGGTCTTATCAGCCATTTTCCACAATGTAATGTTT